>VZRR01005980.1:255662-317923 GCA_013398015.1 Oreocharis arfaki
GGAGGGAGAGGGGTCGGGTGCTGGTCTCGGGGTGATCGGAGAGACGGGCATCCCGATGTACACACAGGCGCAGATCCATGTAATCGATGAGGCTACTTACACGGACAGATAGACAAACGCAACGCAGTGTGTTTCTATATGCCTCTGTATCTAGGTGGATGTATGCAGAAGTTTGCATGCAATGTACGAATGCGTGGATACACATCTACATGCACAAGACATGCCAAAAAAATACATACACGGAGATGAGATCTACACGATCCTGTAGACCAGGTTACATGGACTTATGTGTATATTGTGAACTTTAGAGTAAATGAGGTTTTTCTGCTGTGAGAACTCGGAAATGAGACAACAGTCAAGTGTATTCAGGGCATAAATAGTTTTGGCTTGGACAACTTTTGTCTTTCTACTCCACTAGGAATAGCACAGATGTGATTTTTAGCGACTTCAATTCTCTTCAGGTGTGTGGAGCTTTGCACTGGGCATCAGGGTAATTGGAATATTCCCCTTTATTTTCAGAATAGAAAGTGACAAAATTTCACATACATAATGGTAATTTAAAAACAAAAAACTCTGCCTGAGGTACAGCGAGTCACCGCTTTCCTGTGATGAGAAATCTCGGGAGTATAAATGTTTCCTTCTCCCTTAGACATAACTTTCATGCTCTAGGGGAGTCGTTTTTAATTGTGATATTACATTAAAAAAAAATCTGCTGGAAGATGCAATCTTGCTTTTAGAATAACTCCTACATGATGTCTAGAAGAGCTGGCTGTAGCGAGTTCTGTTCCCAAAGTTAATTTTTGAAGGAACGACCCAGCTTAAGGAAAATCCGTTGTGAGCTAGGCAATTAATTCTCAGTTATTCACTTTAGAGGTTTTTTCCCAACCTTTCGGGTTTTGTTGGGTTTTTTATATCCAGCCTAAAAGCCTCTTTACTAGATTATACAGCAGTTCTTTCGTGTTTACTTCGGCTAATTGCAGTTACCGCGAATTGCTAACAATGAATTGTTATAAGGCTTGTGCTCTTTTCCGCCACCTGCAGAGAAATGCGGGTGGAATCCAGGCCGCCTGCTGCCCTGAGAAAATGAGGAAGGGAACGGACGGCGAAAGCGCGGGGGTTGCCTGGATTTCACCAGGAATAGCTATGCTGACGGTCAAGCAGCACGCCGATCCGCTGATGTGTAGTTTGCGGGAACACCGGCGCTTTCGGGCGGGCGGGAGGCGGAACGGGGCGAACAGGGGTGCGGCTGCCTCTCGGGGACCCGAAAAAGTCCCGCCGGCATCGGTGAGTGCCGGCGGCACGGGGCTCCGGCACCGCCGCACGGCGGCAGTCCGCAGGCACTTGAAGGTTTCCTGAAGGCTGCTGCTTGTGCAAACATCATTTGGGGCTCCGACGTCGCGGTTCTCACGTCCCGGCTCTCAGTGCCCGCGCGTTTGGAAAGCAAGGACGGGAAGCGCCCGTCATGCAAGGAGGGGTTTCCCCTGCGCTGGCCATATAGAAAAATGTGTGTATGCACACACACACTCAATTTGAATAAACAGAAGCTTAGTCCGGCCCCGGCACCCCTGCCCGGAGCCCAGCAGCGTGAACGGGTGGGGTTATGCTTCAGCATCGGAGAACGCTGCGGCGGCCCGGGCCGGGGGAGCTCTCTTTGCCGGCAGCGGGAGGGGGGGCTGGGGGCCGCCGTGCCTCTGCCACCACCCAGGTGGGCGGCAGGAGTGAGCCAGGTGGTAGGTGGCAGAAAGACCCGGAGAGAGACGCCCCGGCGGCGATTTACGAAGAGAAATGGCGAGCGCAGGTCCAGCTCCGCATCCCTGCTCTGGGCGGCCCTGCTCCGCAGGGACCCCCGGGCGGGAGGGGAGGGCGCCGGGGGCGGCTTCCCCGCAGCGGCGTCTCCGTCCGGCGCCGCTCCTCTGTGCATAAGCCCGCCAGCCCCATCCCGCCCTCACCGCATCCTGCCGCGGTGGCGGGATCCTCTGGCGGCGGCGGCGGGAAGCGCGAGGGATCGGGCCGGGTGCCCCACCCCGCGCTGCCTCCAGCCGGCGGCAGAGCGCTCGGTTACCCCTGCGCCGAGGCCGTGCGCCGTGACTGGAGCTGTATGCGGCCATCGAGTCACTCAGACCTCGAGAAAGACCCTCACAGTGTCCCCTCTTTCCTCGCAGAGCGTCAGAAATCCCCAAGGCTCGAACGGAGCAATACGGTTCATTGATTATTGCCTCCTTCTCCTCAGGCTCTAAGAAAAAAGAAAACGTGATGTTTAAGGTTTTCTTTCTGTTGTCCTCGGTGAGCTGTGTTAATGTCAAATGGATACTTTAGCACTAGTCTTCATTACACCTCATGCCTCGGTCATTTCCGCTCCTCCTCTTCATAATCACTTGCTTTTATTTTACTTTTAAGCACACTCTCTGCCTTTGGTGAGCCTTTTCGAATTGTGTAGTCAGGTAAGGGTCATGATTTTTCAGCACATGTTTTTTAAAAAGAACATTTTATCATACCCTGTAATGACAGTAAAACATTTATGTTCTCCACAACAAAATGCATCCACATTTTAACTTACCTTTCATTGCATTTTCACAGAAGGCGACTATCTTTTCAGCCCGAGAGATACCTTTGTGGTATGTCTCGTGCAGTGGGGAAGTATGAATCTCTGAAAGTAGCTGTGCAGAGAGCTAGTTAGCATAACAAGCTAAGGGGGGACATGCCGAGGAAAGGAATGGGACTCACGGATCAAATTTCTCACTTGCTAGAACTGAGAGCCCCGTCTCTAGCACTGAACAGTTTGGGCACCTGAACTTTCCTGAGATTCAGTGTTGAAGGAAAGCCCCACTTGTGGTTTTCCTGGCACCCCAAGTGCTACCTATATACCACGGTAAGCACAGAAGGGAATTGGGTCTGCTCTGAGACGAAGAAGGAAGGACCTGAAACCTCTCGTACAGCTCCTGGAGACCTCCAGCTGAAGGCTTATTAGAGATTTCTAAGAGGCTTGAGTCAGTTTATTCTGACTGAAGGTCTCTGTTGCTCCTGCTGGAGCCTTGAGGTAGTAAGTTTAACCTCAGAGGTCCTGACACTTTCTGTGTGCCCTCAGTTCTGTCTTTCAGCACAGGGCTCTCCACTCTCTGGTTCACGGGCATCATCAAGAGAATCCCTCCTGATGATGCCATGCTGCAGCTTTTCAGCAGCTCTGCATAGACTTCTGGCAGAAGCATGGGCATCCAGGGCAGGCAAGGCTGCTCCTCTGGGGCCAGACTACCCCTAAGCAGTTGTACCGAGGACATCAAAAACACCAGCCCACAGTGAATAAAGAACTGAGCCTGGATCCACTGAGGTCAAAACTGCCTTGGGTGGCTGGTTCCAACATTCATTATCACATGTATGATAAGTTATATGGGGGGGATTGCCCTCTGTGTAGTAATTTTCCTACCTACAAATCCAGCCTATCACTGTTGATCCAGTCCAGTGCAATATATCAGTACTTCTTACAAACTCTCGAAATTCATCTAACTGAAATTAGTTGGTATCTTCAATCAATATTCTCCCTTTTTACTTTGCTTTTAGCCAGGGCCAATTTAAGCAGCAACTTTTAAGACATTATGACTGTGAGAAGTGATAATTGCTTTTGAGGATGGCACTGAAAAGGAAATAATGCATTACAGAATGGGATACTTGCACTTGAGTCTAAATTAGGGGTAATCCTAGGAAGATCTTACAGAATTCCTTTGGGCTTCATTAAAATCTAACTTCCAATCTTCCTGTCTTCTCAAAATTGAACAAATTGAACTATAACAACATAGCGGAAGATGAAAAATTGGTAAAGTGAGGATGTCATCTGAGAATCACCATGCAATGACCATACTTAAGTATTTGTAGTGACATAAAAACATATAAAAGGTCAGAAAGAATTCAAGCAATTTTATCACTTCAGTGTCAATTCCAATCTGAGAAGCAAGGGTATTAGGGGAAATACATCCTTATTACAAAGAACTTTATCTCCAGATTAAAAAAAACCCAAATAGCTGTGCAAGTGCTACATTAATCTTCTGTGCATAAAATGAATAGCAAAGCAGTTCAATTCATTTTTCTTCAAAGTTTAACTTAGACATTGTGCAAGAATTTTTGAAAGATGAGATTATTTCATAAAATCATTACTCCCTCAGTTTTGTACAAATATGTTCAGTTATTCCACAGAGGGCACATTCCATTTAGAAAAAACCAGAACACAACTCAAGATAACAGAAGAGGGTTCAGCTTTAGAAAAGAGATTGTTGCGTAAATTCATCCTTGAAGTAAGCTGGCATAGCTCAAATATCAAAAATTAAAAATCTTTTCCATTGTATTTGACTTGTTCTTTCATTCTTAATGGGTGCAAGTAAGGAAATTCGGCAGGAGCCTGCACACACTCCCCCTACAGTGCTGAATTATTGTAATTCACTTCTCAACTCTTTTTTCATGAAAGTATACATGAAAAACTCAATGAGAAGTAATTCCTATTTATTACTCCCTTTGCCCTTGACTAAGCTGTGAAGTAGCTGTGTCTTGCAAGGTCCCAGTTCACCCAAGCTGGGGACAGTGACAGAGCTCACTCCACTCCTGAAAGCCCAAGTTACTTCTGGGGGATATCAGAGGAGGTTGACGCACATCCAGATACCACCCCAGCCTGGGGCAGGACAAGGCCAAGGTGTTTTGGTTGAGCCAGGACCTGGGAAATACTCCCATCGCCCACAGTTCAGATGCCATCTCAGTGAGCAGTGATCTCCCACACAAACACTTCCACTGACTATGGAGAGATTTAAATTGTGAGGTAGTGTGCAATGCGAGGCAATAGCATTTAAGTATTCCAGCCTGGAGTCTATCGACTTATTGAAGCATCTTCCAAATTATGGAACAACACTTCGTGTTCATGCACAAGCACGTGCTGCAGGTAGATCCACATTTGTTGAAGATGACTTTCCGTGTCATAAAATAGATCAGATTTAGAGGTCCTTTCACTGAGTCCCACAATGGAGACCAGAAAATAATGTCATCATACAAAGAGTCAGACTTGGATGTAAGCATATAAAACAAAGCACAGAACCTCTCTGGGGCAGACTCCAGAACTGGCCTGGAGAAGATGCTACTCAAAGATGGCTCTGAGTTTCTCATTCATGAAACTCAGTCATGTAATTCTCCGAGTTTCTCACCTGAAGAAATAGCCAAGAGACTTTATAATGTTTCGCCTTCCAATAAGCACTGCAATTTTTCACGGATTTTAATCCCTGAAAGGGCCAAAGAGATCCCCCAGGGGGATGATGAACAAGGAGGTGTGTGGCTGCTCAAAGACACACAGGAAGCCTACATAAAACAGAGATCCACATCCTCACCTTGGCTCAGGCTAGCACTGAACAGATGGGTGTGCTCCCTCCCTTCCTCCTGTTCATCAGCATCCAGTACCTTGCTTAGTCCCATGGCTTCTCCGTTGCCCTCAAGAATTCATGAATTTCTCCTTCCACAGCATCAAACAAAAAGCTTCGAAAAGGAAGAGATGTATGAGATTTTTTTCTTGGCAATGTTTAGGAATGAAAGGGTTGAAGAGAAAACACAAAAGAAGCCAGACAACTCCCCAGTCTCAGACCAGACCCTCACCTCAAAGTGAAGCATGAACTCTCCACTCTGTGTCCAAAAGATCATGGGACTATTGCTCCATAGAGAGAAAGCACCTAACTCTGCAAGAACTCGATTCACTGTCCTCACTCAAGACATGTCTCTTCCTGGGCAACAGGGAGGATACGTCACATGTACAGACGTGATCGATACGTGATCTGTGCTTTCCAGTTAATTCTTCAGCTTCTGTGGTGTGATCTTTGCTCTTTCTAAAAGGATAACCAGTATAAGAATGACATTTTGCAATCAAATGTTGAATGCATTTTTTATTTAAACATTAAGTTTTAATTACAAAAGCTTCTGGAACAATTAAAGGATGCCAAGGAGGAAAGAGCTGAAAACTCAGACTTGCATTTTCTCATTCATTGTGAAAGCAAAACACATTGTCAGCAGCAAGGCGTTTTATAGAAAAGTTTCAGATGGACAGTACAAAGACCTTTCTGTCAATATTGTCACTGAAACACCTTGCTGTCATGAAGCACATCTTTTTTTCTGATCACACTTCCTAGTGTTGGCTGATTGGTTTTCGCAGTGGGAAACAAGTAATCATTATTGTGGAATTACTGTAATTCTTTTCTGTTAATTTCTGCTAATATAACACAATCTTCTTCTTGGAAAAATGTCCAAACATAATTTACTTTACCCTGATAAAAATGTCTACTGCTGTTGTTAGAAGTTTTATTTGCACAAGTATGTTCCTAATCTATGTTAATTTCATGCAATATAATTCTTAATTTTTGGAATAAATACTGAGAATCATTAGAAAGAATTCCTTGGAATGCAAAATCCAAACAAACTTTTTATTTTCATTTAAGGGCAAGATTCCATCATCTTTATTTACACAAGTAGCATCCTGCTCCCTATGTTATTTCACTGCAAGCTAGAGCCTCAAGCAGTGAAAATCATCATAGTCCCATCAGGATTTACTTCACTGTATTAAACTTCCAATGAAAATTGGGCTCAGCAGTTTTGTCTGTGGAGTAATGCATTATCTGTAACTAGTAAAGGTGCTCAAACATAGCCCTACACTTAATAATTTGGCACATTTACAACTGGCGTTACTCAGTAACTTATCAGATGACAATAGTGGAGCTCTTCTGTAAAATATAGGTTAAGCCCATATTCGTATGACTGTACATCTGAAGTATAAAAACCACGATATGTAGTACACTTGAACAGTTAAAAAATATAACTTATTTTATTTGTAAACTATCAATGCAAGATACTCAGCAGCAAAGAAGCCATGTTCAATGTCTTCTGATCTTTTATAAAGATCCGTTGCTGTAAGTAATATAATCGTCTCCAAAACATCTGAGGTTACATGTAGAAACAATCAAGGCAATATTATTTGTACATATTATTAAACATGCAAAAAACTTCCTGAAGAATATTGCCCAAACGTAGAAAGTCATCTGGATCTCAAATTTTCCTTGGTAGCATCTGCTTTGTAAGTATGGCTCACATGTGGCTCCAGAGTACTTCAGTTTATTTTGGAGAATTGGCACCTTTAATAACAGGCTCCCTATTCAAATATGTGGCCCAGTAAACTAAGTTAAAAGTTCCAAACAGCACTGGAAAGATTATCCGGGACATTTTGTCAATCTTACTGATGCTGTTGTAAGTCTTTTTGCTTTCAGCAGGCTTTTCTTCTGCAGGCTTCACTGGAGCAGATGTAGTGTTTGAGATGACAGATGGAGCCGAGTCCTTTGGCATGTTTGGTGCAGGAGTCATCTTCCCAGTGCTGTAGGTATTAGTTGGTTTATTTCCCAGCAAGTTACGCTCTTTTTTCTGCAGTGTAAAGAACAAAATGTCATACCACAAGAACAGAAAGTGGAAACACGTTCTCAAGATACTGACCCGAAAAGCCGAGCACCATAATCAAGCATGCTAGTGAATGCCTGCTGGCTATTCTGGCTTTGACTATCAAACAGACGTTTCTGCCTTGATTTTGTAGCCCTTACTCAGGTGAGACCTGGAATGTGCATTAGCAGCTTCTTCTGTCAGTGACATGCGGTCTTGCATCTGCAGAGGTTGCTGCCCCATGGACCGCTGACAAGATGGGAACCTCATTTCCCCAGCTGCTGCAAAGAGTATGGGGAAGGGCTCATTGCCCCTGCCAGCTTGCCCTCTTTATAAGGCTCTTTTGGGATGCCTGTGGCTACAAGCTCTCTCTAGGAGATGATTTACTAAGAGTCAGTCTTACCCCAAAGGTTCATTTCAGCATGAAACTCACAACTTTGTGTTTTCACAGAACCAGTCTTTGTTTCCTTTTTTTACTGTAGTGGGACCCCAACTCATGGAGCTCAGTGGGAGCTTTGTTATTTATTTAGGAGAGCACTCAGGGAGTGCTCTGCAGAGACATGTTTCATAGCATATGTCCGCTATTATCAGGAGTCTTATCACTGAAATCCCATGCCCCGTGTACTCAATGCCCAATGTGCCTCTGGAAACAGTCCTCTTCATACAGATGATAGAGACTGGGAGTTTATCCCCATGAAGAGAAGGCACCATATTTCCTTGCAAATGTTCCTCTACAGGAAAGTAAAAGTATGTAATGAAGTAATTAAATACCTTTCTCACAAAGAAGCTGAAAATTGACTGGTCAGTTATTTCAACTATGCTGAATACCTGCTTTTTGTTTTACGTATTTAAATAATGGAAGTTAAGCACCTTGATTTTTGCAGCTTCCTGGGCTTTTTTGCCATCCCATGCCCAACTCCTCTTGGTGAAATAGTTGACTGTTGCAAATTCAATCAATGCAGAAAATACAAAGGCGTAGCAAACAGCTATAAACCAGTCCATTGCAGTAGCGTAGGCCACTTTTGGCAAAGAGTTACGGGCACTGATACTTAAGGTGGTCATGGTGAGGACTGTTGTTACTCCTGCAAAGAAAAAAAATAAGAGTCAGAGATCAGTTTGCTAACCCTTATGGGATCCCGAATGAGTTATGAGCAGGTCCCAATTCAGCAGGATATCTAGGAAGGCCACATGAAGTCAATCAGTGGTTGCATATCATAGTTTGAAAGAGTAAGAAAAAATGAAAGCCTTCACCCTCAGATGTTTTATTCTATGGAGTTCTGGTTAGTTCTAGCTGTGGTGTATTTAAATAAGTATTTTCAGGGTAACACGAGCCTAGGGTTTAAAACTGCCAGAATGAAGTGGGATTACTTATTTTGTTTCCTTATACAGAGATTGCATGTATGAAATTGCTGACTGTTACTGGTTTCCTTGACTGTAGCTCCTCCTTTCCCATACGACAGTAAATGACAAAACAGCCACTGTTTTCATCAGTGGGAAGACTTCCCCAAGAGCAAAAAACTCAACCCTCAGTTACAGCTTTGTAAACCTAGTGTCAGCAAAGTGGTGCTACTGCCTGTAATCTCCCCATACAGCTTGCTGAGATGATTTTTGAACAAAGCTGCCAATTGACTTCAGGAGGCTTGTACAGAAGAGTGACTCCTTTAAAATAGCTGAACAAAATTTTACTTAATAAACTGTTCCTTGTTTTTCATCTAGTAAAAATTTTGTATTTCATCAACGTTCAACTTTCATAAACTTAAGAAAGTGCTTATTTTTCACAATCTTCTAGTGATAAACCAAGGAATTTAATGACACCCCGAAGGTTTTCTCCAGAACAATTTCTTCAGTAAATATATATTATCTAAATGTAAAGTCACATTAATTTGTTTGACGGTAATACAGATAATTGTCACTAATTAACCTCTACATGGTTTTCCCAGATAAACATCCTACAACAAAGATAAAAAAAATGATTTTAAGTGATATCTGCTCCAAATGCGTAGCTAGGGTATACATTAAGTATGATAATCCATATATCTTTTTTTCTAAACCATCCAGTATCCATCCAAGTGGAAAAAACCCAAAACAAATCACACCAATCTGATTCTTCTATCTTCTGTCCCTAACTTTCACATAATTGATCGACCAATTTCTGTCACAACTTTCCAAAAACAGCCCAGACAGGGCTTTAAAATAGATTTTGAGTTTAAACTGGAAGAGAATGAGAAAACATTTACAACATCTCAAGCAGAAATAAACAGTAGTGAACTGTGGTTTTGTTACAGCAAATCACTTCCACAAGCCACAAAGATCCTACCTGTGCTCTAGAAGAAAGTGGGATACTCACCAAAGACAGTCCTAGCAGGGACAGATTCTCTGTTTAGCCAAAATGACACTTGTGATAAGATCACAGTCATAATGCAAGGAAGGTACGTTTGGATGACAAAATAACCAATTTTTCTTTTCAGATGAAAATGGGCTGTCATAATAGTATATTCACCTAAAAGAAGAAAAATGTGCAGGTGAGTAAAATAAGGAAGGCTTACTGATTTAGGGACTGAAAAAGATCACCTCCAACCCCCCATTTGAGGATACCACTCAGCCATTCTTAATTGCATGAAAAATGTCTGAATTTCTGCGTTGTGGAAAACCAAGACTTGAGACAGAGGTGCTGCTAGATCCTCATAGTCTTCACATTCAGTCACCAAAGCAGAAGACAATGACTGCTATTCCTACTACACTGAAAAGCTGCAGTCCTCCCATGCACCTGGAATGTTGTGATGTTTACAGGCTTAAAAAATCTGGTGTGCTGGCACTGCCTCAACACTGTCTGGTTTTGACTCAGTCCTAAAAACTATTGTAGCATAGCAACAATTAAGACCCTCTACTCTTAGAAACCTGATTTAGCAACAGGATTTAACCTCATTAGGGAAACTGTTATGGCCAAGACATCAGTTTTCAAGAACGAAAATGTGTCCAGACATTCCTTCTGCCCCACACTTTAGGGTTTGCCAGTCCCAGCATCTTCTGTAAGAACTGCCACTTTGCACAAGGGTCCTGGGATGTCTTATTGATCTGAGTATCCAAATTCTTCAGATTGCTGCTCCAGGAAAAAAAAAAAACCTCTAGTGCATGCAGTGCTCCTAGAATTTGGAACACTTTAGCCCTTTGAAATATTATCTGTTTCTGGATAGATACTGTGTCCTGTCTTGTTTACCTGTGCAATGAATATTGTACTGCCTGCATGCAGAGTTCCCTAGAAGCTGCCACAGCAGTGCTAAATTCCATTTCTTTTTCATATGCCAAATTCACAGCATTGCCTTAATATGCCTTTTATCGGCTCCTCTGAATTTCAATAAAAGCCTAAAAAAATGCACAAAAAAATTGACAGACCAGCTGTCACCTTCCCCAATGTTTCAGAAAAAAATCAAACCTTAACCAGCTCCTTCAGATTGTTCCTGGAAAACCATATAGTTGTTACTGAGGGCTATTCCTGGTGGTAACTGCTCCCTTCTGGTTCTTTCAGAGTGCTTCTGAAAAACCATGCAGTTGTAACTGAAGGCTATTCATGACAGTAACTGCTCCCCAAATCCAAAATCTTGCTAGCTAAAAGCATGCTACTATTTGCCTAGGAATAATAACAGTAAAAACAAAATGTAAGAATAAAAAACAATCCATCCCTTCAAGCCCTAACAGTTCTTCACTGATATCGAAGTAATTTAAAAGCATGCATCATTCAGCTGGGTGATGAATCAATGCCTGTTTTGAAATATATATTGTCCTCCAAGAATAAAACAACTATAGTTATAATCTCTGTTGCAAGACTTGACTGTTAGTCTCTATAGAACATCCACAAAAGGAAAATATCTAACAGACTGATTCTGTCTTAAGTGAACAGCCTGAGTTGAGCTGTGGCCAGCATTACCAAGCTATTAGATTTGGCAGATTACTTCTAAGCGACAATATGGCTAATTAGCAGAGAACAGGTTTACAGTGAAAGGGTTTTTGCAGGTATAGCTGCACTGATATACTATGCTACAGGAGCTCTGCTATTCTGCATCAAGTTTACAGACCTTGCCCATGCTGAGGATTTTAGACAGACTGACATCCTGCCTGAATCTTTACATCTTTCTCTGGAGTCTGATTTTCTGGTGAAATGGTACCCTGAAGAGTGACATGGAATGCTGTGAAAGTGCGGAGAAAACCCCTGCAAAAGAAATGCCTAATTCCCTTCCATTTAGTGTAATTTTTAACCAGGCTGAACATGCAATGGTCTCAGGAGGAACCACATTTGCTCTCTACTTAGGAATATTTAGTTTGTGGATTACCCATAAAATATGACAGGAGCAGCAGGGTCTGCCTGCCTGTAATCTGTTTCTCAGTTGCTACTGCCCTGGGATATGTTTGAGTCACAGTTCCCCTGCTCTCTAAAGAGTGACAATGTGCATTATCAATTTTGACAGTATGCTCTCAAAGCTGGAATAAAAAAAAAGAAACTACACAGCTTCAGAAGAGCAACAGGACCCTCTTTTTTTCCGTTCTTAAAATGCAGAAAATGAATGCCGACATTCTGATGGTCCCCCACAGCTGATTTTTACCTTACCATTTTCTTTAACCTATCAAAGCTCTTGTCTCCACTGAAATAATCACAGCACCTTGATTTTGCACTTGCTCTTCTCCCAGCCGATATACTCTTTGATTTCCCATGCTGTCTGCTCCAAAGATGCCTATACTAGGAATACTTCCTCCAGTAGACTTAGGGCTGAAGAAAACCCCACAGCTTGGTTTTTAATGCCTTGGGACCGCTGCTTAAAGTAAAGCTAAAAGCTGCCTGACTTGGCCTTTTGTTTATAGAACAAGATACTGGCTCTGTTGGAATGGCAAAGCTCCCTTTTACTTCTGTAAGGCCACTGTTCACCCTTAGACCATAAGCTTTCTTGAGCAAGAGCTAATTTTTGTTATAGGTTTATGTAGCACTTGAAAGAGAATCCTATTCCTGATGGGGTCCACTCATCACTGCAGAAAACAAATTATTGTTAGTAAACAAAAACAAATCTAGTTTCTAATGAAAAGCCCTAGAGCAGAAATGACTGCACTTCTTCATGAAGCTGTGCTTCTGCGCTGCTGCTGCTCTTAAGGTTTTTTTAATGCTTTAAAAGCTGCTACAGTTTTTTTTTTGGTATCCAGTTGATGGAGTTCTGGAGATCACACTTACAGATTTTCCAGGATCTTACACACATTATTCCACTGCCATTATGCTGAGATTCAATTGAGTACTAAAGAGGATAGACCAGCCCCCAGGCTTGTTTGTTTACTGGATATACCTGGACTTAGTTCTATCAATGGCTGTTCTGGCAGGATCCTGACATTAGATCTGTGATGCCACCTCCCTGACTATGCTGACATCCAGAATATTTTGGCCCATAAAAAATGCATGTTCCCTTTCATAGTGATACTGGGGAAATATTCATCTCAAGAAAAAAATCAGAATTATTTGGTTCAAAATGAAGAGCTGAATGATTCTTTTATTATTTAGGCACTGGATATTACAGAGCTCAGCTTCCAGCTGGCAGTATATAAAAGATTGGTTTTATGTTTTGTTTTGTGCCACTGCAGATCCTAAGTTAGCTATGAGAGATTCTGGGTATGGGGAACAGAATTGGGCAACCGTTTGTGGAAAGCAGAAAGATCCACTCGGACTCAAATCTCACGTCTGATTGTTTTCAGTACTTTTACCACCAGGACATAACAGATGTTGGTTCTGTTGGAAGCAGTGAGAGTAGTCAAATTCTTTCAGGTGAGTAACATTTGGGGATGTTAGCACAAAAAACCACAAAAAACACACACGAAAAAAAAACCAGCCAAAAAACCAAACAGGTGGCACATGACAGAGCTCTTTTCTGTGGCATGGCTAAAATGTTCCAAATTTCAAGACTGGCTGGAGAATTAGGAATGCTAGGGTATTTTTTTCTGAGAAGCCAGCCAAACGGCAGCTTGGCTACAAAATCAGCAGAATCCCAAAAACTGGTACAGGTCTGGCACTTCCATTTAAAAAAAAGTCTGCTAGAAAGAAGAGCATAAATGTCCTATGACATACATAAACATTTCATCTATCCAACTGTAAGGGCTGCATAGTTTGACTTGTGTGTCATAAAAGCCACAAAAGATCCAAGCACTTGGATTATGCAATAGCTATTTGGTTTTTCTTTTTCACGTTCAACAATTCAATAGAAGGAAGAAATGCCTTTGATGGCCATTCGTAAGTAATGCTGATTACTGGCCTCCTACGAGCTTGATGAAGTCCAGAAAATCCATCGTTGACTGATGCTTTCCCTGTGCAAAATCGGATTTTTGTATTTTGCTAATCCCCAGTTACAATCTGTGTCCTGCTCTTTGTGATCCACCCTGCAATCAGAATCCAGCCAGCCCAGATGCAACCCAGGACATTAATATAAAATCTTGACGTTAGAAACACAGCATTTATTAGCATAAATCTTAAATACGTGAGGGAGGTGTTTACTGGGCAGAAACTTTGGGATTTGTCTGAAGTGTTTCCTTTGGGCTGAGGAGTACAAGGAGCTTTCACAGGCAAAGCAGCAAACTGGAAGTGGCCTGGAGCTGACACGCTGGAGCACTCACTGCCTGGGCTGGATGGTTTTCTTGCTCTGAGGAGCAGGACGAGGTTGTAAGAGATGCTCCAGTACATCCTTTGGATCTTTTTCTTGGCAACAATGAAGGCGAGAGGGGAGCTGCCATTCATTGCAGAAAACAATGCGGCTATGATGGTGAACTGGTAAGGAAAAAAGTGTCTTTACTCTTTAACGAGAGATAGTGTACTCATTTTTTTTCTTGCAAAAATGACCACTCTGTCTTTATGTTTCTCTTGACTTTATGAATCTTTGCTTTAGCACCAGCTCTGTGTCTCCTGAAATGGGCAAGGGAGGGGGTGAATGTCTATAGGATGGAGATGACAGCCAAATTTAGCGTCTGCCCAAGGCCTTTCCTCACTTTGTGTCCTTTCTGGAGCACAAAAGGCAAGCTCAGATGCTCCCTCTTTATTTTCCAGTTGGAGCACAAAGCTTTATGCATCTTTATTCTTCAGGCCAACTAACTTTGTGTGCAAGTGTACGTGTACCTGTTTTCATGTCCCCTAAATTTCCTACAAACAGTAAAGGTCCCTAATTTAATCTGTACTTTGTCCTCTACAACTCTGTCCATCATTTTTCACCAGGGACACAGTGTATTACCAGCAGACTCAGCTGGGCTTTGCCTGCAGGAATTGCTCCCAGGCATGTCGCCGCAGGCTGCCCCTTTCCTCAACCCAAGCCCCTTGCAACCACCAGCAGTGGAAATCCCTTTTTTCTTCACGGCAGGCTATTTCATTTCCACCTCTTCCCCCTCCCTTCGCTGAATGCCACTAATGCTCTCCAGTCGAGTGCATTGTGTAACCTGGTTAAGCCCCCGTCCTACTGAGGGCACGTGATCCCTTGTCCTGGCCTCGACCCCCCGGGGGTCCCCCCCCACCAATGCACACCCAGGGCTGCCCTTGCGTGGGAGCCGTAAGAAGCAGGCGGGCATGGCTCACGTGGATGCCCGGCCTGGGATTAAAGCTTCTTTGCCTCCCTAATGCTGCCACATCTGGCGCCTCCGCTCGCAGCTCGGGGGGAATGGGAATCCTCGGGGTTTGCACCTCCTCTCCGGCCACGTGGTCCCCCGGACACGCTGCAGAGCCACGCCATGCCACAGTCCCGTCACCCATTCCCTCCCCTTCCCCCGCGGTTTCATCAAGCAATCATTTTAAAGCGATGATTGAAACGGATCAAAAGCGTGGGTGGTGTTTTCCTCCCAGGGTGGTTCCTCCCACGGGGAAATAAGCCAGCAATAGCGCTGGCAGCCTCAGCAAGGGCGATCGCCAAGAAACTGCGTGCAGCTTCTCTGCCACTCCTGTAAATAGCAGGACCTTGGATCTTGTATCTTCAGCCACAGTCGTGCGACGTACCTTATAGCCAGCACATAGCCGTCTCAGTGTTTCAATGCCTCTGCTAAGTGGCCGCGGACCTGCACAAGATCTCCCTAGCAGTCCACATCCCACAGGTGCTTCCCTAGCCTTATTGCAAAATAACCAGAGCCTGTGAATCTCCTCTCCTCCTCCAGCAATCAGCAACCGTAGGATGGGAATATTCCCCCTACCTGTACTGGTACTGATGTTTTCCGTTCCCACGGTTTGTCCCATCAGGTGGTACTGGTTAAGTCGTGAGCCATCTTCCGCCACCACCACAGATGTTGTGGTGCTGTTAGTCCACACATAGATCACTTCAGAATTAGGGTAAGCATCTGCCAACAAGGAGGAAAGAAGACAGTAAGGAGTAAAAAACATTATGTAATATTTTAGTGGATCCTTAAATGATGATGACAGGGAGAGAGAAGAATGGAGGAGTGAGAGTGAATGGAGAAAAACAAATAAAGATGGTATAATCATGGTCCCATATGCCCAGCTCAAAAAATATTAGGTTGAAGCTTTCTAATATAAGAGATGTGTGGGATGGTTTGTGAAAGGCTGGAACAGTGGAGGTATAAATATAATCCATCACAACCACTCAATTTGGGAAAAAGCAGCTCAGACCTATACTCACCTCATTAGTGGTTCCTAAACCCCAGCAAGCTGGAAAAGGTATTTTGCTTAAGTTCCCCCTCAAAAGGACTCAGACACCTTGAATTCCAGGACAACAGGGACCTTCTGTGTCTTGTCCTGTCTCCAGGATAAAATTCTAAGTGATGCCATATGCAAGTGAAGAGTCTGGTGTGAATGCACTGACTGGAATACGTACGTGCGGGTGAGGGCACAGGTCTTGCATGTGGATAAAGGAAGCTGGAATGTGTCTGCCTGTGCCTGTGATGCTGAAGAGCAGACACAGGATGCAGGGATGAGAATGCATGAAGGAGAGCAGGAATGGGGCAGGGAGCTGTGAGGAGAGGCTAGGTGTTTGTGCAGAGCAAAGCGAATGGGTGGTGCTGTGGAAACACCTGCACAACTGCAGATGTGTATGTGATTTCTCTCATGTTCATTTAGAGGTCCTAGGTATTAAATGTGGTGGCAGTACTGCCAACTCATTCTTTGCTCTATAATGCTGCTGTAACTTTTAATGCCCTAACACCCAGAGTGATGAGAGTGTTATAAGGAAATCTCAGTTTTCTTTTACAGTGCTGGGTTTAGTTTTTGTGCCTTCTCTGCAGATGGTCTCAAAAACCCCAGAAGTCGATTCTGTATTTAATTATTTTTAATTTAAGTAGTATGTCACACTTTTTAGAACTCCTATCATTGAAAGCTTTCAGGTCACATTCCTGCAAGCATGTTACAGTAGGCTAGAGTACATTGTAGTAAAATCTCTGGAAAGCAGTCAAGGCCTACTTGCCTACATTTCCCTGCATTTCACCAAATGTAAGGTGAAAAGCAGGTAGGCTTGGAAGTGATCTGAAGTCAAATATGAATATCTCACCTTCTGTGCTATTTAACTTGGAACGTGGGAGTGTATAATGTTTCTTTCTGGGAAAAAACTGACATTCTAGTTCAGGAAACAACATATGGTAGCTTTCCAGATCAGGACTTGAGAATCAAGGACAACAGGCTCCTGATGTGTACTCTTGAAGGATGTGTACTCGCTCCATCAGACTGCATGTTTTGTTTGCTAGAGCAAGTGAGCTGTCTTGGAAAGGTGCAGCTGCATGGAAGACTTATAAAAAATTCATAGGCATTGGGTCATAGGCATTGAGTCATAGGCAGTGGGTCAGCATGAGCTTCTGAGGCACTGCAAGGGCAAGATACATGCTAAGGTGATCCCTGGATCCATACAACCAGGAATGTAAACCAGAAGATGGGAAAGGATCCAGGCTAAGAGCATATGTGTGCAGCATGATGAACTTGAATGCTAGACCAGGTAGCAGGGAAGAAAGCAGCACCTTCTTTGCACTGTTATTAATGTTACTGTGTCATATATGGGAGGCAGGACACTGGGCTAGAGACACCTTTGCTGTGACTGTGTAAGGCTATTCATCCACACCTCAGAAAATAAACAGAAATAATGAGGACAGAGAGGGGGAGAGAGTTCAAAAGAAGGTTACAAGTATCTCCAGGCACTGGAAAATTAGTCATGATTTAAAACTTTAGGAGCTCTGCTTGTTCAGCTCACTGACAAAAAGCTGAGACATAGCTCCTTGCATACCAGAATCTGAAACCAGGGTGAATCTCTTGGACTAATGACATAAGGTGCCTGAAAGATGGTTCCAGGCAGATTCAGATGAAGAACAGGGCAGAACTTTCTAACTGGGTGGGAGGCGGGTAATTATACAATGGATAACCTTCTGAGAAAAAAAAAAAATAATTATGAACTACTGTAACTAGGAAGATAATGATAGTTTGAAATCTTATTTTTGTCACATGTCTGACAATTGCTGCTGTATCCAGGGCTGGAGCTGATCCTGGGCTTGGAAGTTGAGGATCTACACATTTTTCATCCTTTGTTAGCCTTGCAGGACTGCCCACATGCCTTCCTTATGCGTGTATTTGTAGCTCTGCAGTAAAATTACTGTAATTACATGTCACGATCTACCTTGAAAGGCTACAAAGGAATGTCTCCCCTATTTCAAAATATTTGCATCACCTTCCCTTTAGAACTGAGATACTTTATTATCTGAGATGACTACAAGTTCACAACGTGCTGCAAATAATTTCAAAGCCACATCTGGAGCAGACAAGTGGGAGGAGATGGGTCCATTCAAAAAAAACACACAGAAAATCCTCCTTTTTTAAATGCTTCTCTAGTATATGTTGTTCATGTGCTGATACCCCAAGGGAATGTGGGATTTGTTTAGGTAGATTTGGGATTGTCAGAGAATTTGATTTTTACCTATGTTACTTCCTCTGCAAAAAAAAAAAAAAAAAAGCTCCTAACAACAGCACTGGTCTTTTTTTTTTTTTTTTGGATGGTCTAGCTATATCACAAATCAACACTTTCCTGTCTCTGCAATGATCTCAACCATCAGGATAATTGGGTTTGTCCTGCTTCCTGACGATGACACACATTAATTCATCCTGACTAGATGCTTCCCAATGAGAGTGCTGTAACCAAATTCACTGAAACTGCAATCACACAGGAACTTAGGCCTGTAAGGCTTAACAAGCATTCAGATGCTTTGGTTCTCTGCTCTTCCTGGCCTGAGGGGAGGGGGGTCCAAAAATAATTCAGCACCTCTGCCATGAATTGCAGCCTTAACTGGGTGCTAAAACACGTGCACTGGAACAGGTTTGGGGGCTCCTACACTGCAGAAGTCGGGCAGCTCCTCTTGTAAAATATCTGCAATTCAGACAGAGGCCACAAGATGCCAAAACTCCAGATCTTACAGGGATGCCTAAGCAATACTTCATGAGGCTGTTTTCTTTTGAAACCATGTCAGGGAAGGGGCTTGTCCATCCCAGGTCAGCTGGTGAGAAGAGAGGGCACTCAGGCAGGCAAGAGCACAGCATGAGGCCAGTCCCTGCCTGGGAGGAAGACTCTTGGCTGTAGGTCCTTTCTTACAGGATCTGTTGTGACGTTTCAAGACAGAGAGCTGTGTCACTGCTTTGCCAGGGGTAGAGTATCCATGGGAGAAGGAAGAATAGCCCATCTAGAAAAAACTCTTGTGCAAGGGCAGGATGTTTATAGCCAGGGCTTTAAGACACAAGAGGATAACAGATCTGTTCTTGTGGAGCCCAGGCCAAACCAATGCAACCTGCAGAGATTTTGCCTCCTCAGGAGAAGTCTGTTACATTGGGAATACCATGAATTTACCGTAGTCTAGATATATTCTATTGTGATGGATCACATATATTATATGATCCTCATCTATCTTCCACAGAAATATAATAAAAGATGCTGTTTTAAGAAGCTCTAGTGTAAGATTTTTTATTTTGTGCCTCCTTTCCTTAGTACACATCACCTTCTGACAGGAAAAAGCCACCCCATGCACCTTGGTGTGGCAGCTGACCATCTCTTTTCTGGTCATCTAGATAAACCTCCGGAGCGATAAGCCTGTGTACTTTTAGCCAGTAGCTGTCTTCCTACTGCAAACTTTGTGCCATATCTTCATAGAAGCCTCAAACTCCAATTATCCCAAACTTGACAACCAGAAGCTCCAGCTCTGCGGCTGATAACCCCTGCAATATAATTAGGCATAGTCGTATTGAAAGCTGAAACTGTGGGTGTAGTCTAGAATGATGTTATTTTGCTATCGGGGTAGAAATACTGATGGAGAGATGGTATTATTCACTGTCATACCAAATTTTGTAAAAACACTCTTCCACTTAAGCAAAGCTTCCAGCAGGTTGCCTACTAGAGCACTGAAGAACTTCAGGTCTTGTTGTCTAGAGATATGAGAAAGGTTTACCAATAAAAGGAAATATGGAAATACATCATCTCCTTTACATGACACACAGGGTGGGGATGTCTCCCAAAGGGTGATGGAAAAATGTAGTAACAGGTCTGGGATAGCAAACTGAGAAAATGATGCTGGTAGTTTTGCAAAAGCAAACTCAACTTCAAAGCCACTGCAAATCCAAGTGAGACTGCATGGTGTTTATTCTACTTTAAGCAAGTGCATGTCTTCTGGATTTATGAATCCAAATACTTAATCTCGTGTTCTTTGCAACCATTTTGTTGTCTTGTCAAAGAAAGGAGGAAGCTTCATTAAAGTATCCTTTCTCTTCTAAGCTCACTTATTTGAAAAAGAAAAAAAAAAAGGTAGCAGTTGAGATGAACACCTAAAATTACAAAGAAGTATAATGTTATTAAATGTGAGAAAATGACAACAGACATTTATTTCTGCTGGACAGTTGATAAATGGCTACAGGCTTAGCACTTACCAGAATGATGAAAGAAATAATATCTTCTCCTATATATTTATTGACAAGCAGATCTATTTTTCTACATTCTAGGATCCAACATACACCACACAATATAAAAACAGTAAAGATGTCCCTTGCTCTTCTCCCAAACTTTTCCTGCTCCTGTATGTCTGGCAAGGAAAGCCTGACATGGCCCTTCTTATGCCAGTGAACAGTGGGCAGGGGAGAGACTACAACCAGAGACGAATTACATTAAGAAAAAGGTCTAGCAAAGCACAGCAGCTAGCGAGTCAGACCTGGAGGATCCTGGACATTTGCCTTGGCATTGAGGACAGCCCTGTTTTCATTTTCAAATGAAACATTGAGAGCAGAGCAGAATCCTCCCTTCCATTCAAAAAGCAACTCACAAGCAGGGAGTTTCCTCCTGCCACTGCCCCCACCACAGGGTAGTGGTGGCATCTGTGGCTACTGACAGACACTCCTTCTCGCTTTTCTTTCTCCTCCGTATTTGAAAGAAACTCCAGGGGAAAAAAAAGAAAAAAAGTGGTGGTGGGGAAGAGTGTTTCTTGGCACATTAAGTCAAATAAACCTAAATGTGGATGGATGAACCCAAACTTCGAGTTAATGGGACCCAGATGTATTTCTAGGGCAGATTTTTTTAAGCTGTAACCCCTGAAAAAAAGTCACCACTGACATCTGCCAGTAAGTATTCATTCCTGCACTACAGGGCATAAAATAATTGAGAAACAAAGAATCCCTCTCCAAAACACCTCCTAAACCCTTTGACAGACCTCACGGGAAGCATAAAGCAGTGCCTGCAGAGCTAAGTTAAGGCAGCCTGTGCAGCGTGTGTGGGTGCCCATCCAGCATGCTTGAGGCACGTTCCACAATTAAACAGATCATTTATCCACAAGCCATGGCTGGAACTTTCCTTTCAGAATTATGCTAGCTGGATACTGAATTAACTTAAAGAGATACTGTAGAAAGATGACTTCTGGTTTGTTTTCTATTTTATCCATTCCCATTGTGCAGTTATGTTCTAAGCCTTTATATAATTGGAATTTAGTACATGCCACAAGGACTGTCAGACTGCCTAATCTTGGGAGTATTGCTAATCCCTGTCAAAGACTGTTGATTGGGGAAGATGTGCATAAATTGTCAGTTTTTTTAGAAACTCTAATTACAATCTGAATACACATACAAATATCTATCTTATCTAACCATTAATGTATTTGACTCACTTAGAGGCTGTTATATAACTCACTAGTGATCCAGATTTACAGCCTCTCAGACTCCTGCAGGCTGCAAAACAGCGCTGCTACTAAGCCATCATGTACCAGCTTGAATTCTAAGAGTCAGGCTGGATTTCTTGTGGTTTGTGCACAAATACTTTGTAGCCCATTACAAAGCATCTGTCAACAGTCATGCCTATGTGACTCAGGCCAGATTTGAGCTCCATAATTGGAATTTCCCATTAAAATGACTTTATAAGAATGACTCGATGTACAAATGAGATTATTCTATAGGAAGAGCAAATGGAAAACAAATCTACTAAAAATGTACATTTAAATATAAAAATAACAAGACATGGCACTAAATATGCATGCTCTAGGTCTTGGGGGAAATAGCTTTTTATAAAAATATATTTTTAATGTAAAATAGCAATTTAAGTACTAAGAGAAATGTATTCACATATTAAATGATTAAGAGCCTAAAAAAAAGACTTTGCCATAGTGTGATGAATTTTGCTGTTCTTGGGAGAATTTTAGGGTTGTGGAAATTAGTTTAGGGACCTGAAATCATTAGAATTGAGCCTGATCATTTAAACTAGCATAAGTTTACAGCATATGGATAAACATCATGCATGATTTTAAAAACATCAAATACAAGAAGTGTAATGTGTACAAATACATGGGACTACAAATTCATGTAACACAGAGTTACAGAATGACAGGAACTGGAACCTTTGGTCATCATGTGGTCCCACACCCTGCTGAGGCAGGGACACCAAAACGTTTTTTCCAGCACCATGTCCAGTCAGGTTTTTAGTATCTCCACGATCTTCAAATCCCTCTAGCCAACTGTCAACCTCTCTAGCCAACCTGTTCCAATGTTTGGCCACTCCCATGGTAAAAGCATGTTTTCTTCTGTTCAGATTGAATTTGATGGTTTTTAATGGCCACTGGCAGAATAAGGCCCTTATTCTGCTGGTAGGCACTGCAGAGCAGTGCCCAGCTCCCTCTTCTTCATCTCTCATTCCCCAGCCCCTGCTATTTATACAGATGGATTAGGACCCTCTGAGCCTTCCCTTCTCCATGCTGAACCATCCAAGATCTCAGTCTCCCCTCATAGTAGAGATGCTCCAGCCCTTCAATGGCCCTTCATTGTGGCCCTGCATCGGACTCTCTCCACAAAGTCTATATTCTTCTTGCACTGGGCAGCTCAGATTGAACATGCACTCAGAATGGTTCCAGATGTGAGGAGAAGTTAAATGCTCAGAATGAAACTTTTTTGGAATGACACAGTATCACTGTCTGTGACAATAGAGGACATCCAAGGAGGAAATTATTCATGCAAACTGATGAAACTCATGGGCATATTCATGAAAAATTACAGGACACCACTGGCTGTGGAAAGGGCAGCAGGAAGTCCAGTCATACTAAAATGTTTATTTCTGTCCTTCCTGAATTTAAAATAAAAATAAAATTTTGTAACATGAGTAGTATTCTATACGTTTTCCAGATACAGTTTTATTCGATCTTCTTGTCACATTCTGCAGGGAATAGTATAGGATGTTCTGAAAAATGTGCCAGACAGGTCTCGAGAGACTTCATTACTAAGCAACACTAATATACTCTACTGATCATTGCTAAAAAAATAAAGCTGAAAGTTAGATCAAAATGATTCTCTTTCAGAATATAATTTATAAGTCACCTCAGGAAAAGGTGGGAATAGAAATGTGGCTTGGAAATGAAATGGAAGCACAGACTGTACCCACAAGGTGGTGAAACACACAGAACTGCAGATGTCTGTCAAATTCATTTTGAGACACACAGTTTTGCAAAAGCCAATTTCTTTGGCTTTTCAAAGCAAGAAATCAGGTGGAAGGTCCTGCATAATTGTAGAAGTTCCAGTTAATGGGAAATAAGTCTAAACATGACCTGACTTTGAGGTCAAAAATATAAAGCAAAGGAAAAAAACCAGACTGAAAGCAACTGTGATTTTGGAGGTGGGTTTCATGATTAGCATAGGCAAGTCTGCTGACTGCTTTAATACAGTAAATTGACTGTTTGTAAGTGGGTACACTAAATCACAGTCATACTGATGATGGATGTAACACAAATACTAATGAACAGTGTTGTCCTAATAATTCAGTCAGGCATAGCACCTTCACAGGGTGCTATTGCAGCATTTAAGAAGAGCCCTGATCTATGAGCTGTGGAGAGTAACAAAGAATGTCTGCTAAGAATGGTAACCAGTGACAGCAGCTCTTTCCTGCCCCATCATGCTCACCCATACCATGGGGGAGCAGTAAGAGGGATGCATCTATTTCCCAAGCACTGGGATTGGCAACTGGGAGTGACTACTTGCTGTGAAATCTGTCAGATAAGCACTAAAAACCAGACATGGCACACTGAATTGAGCTGTGTGTTTCAGGATAGCAGGTTCTCAAGGTCCCACTCAGAAAAGGAGTTAAAAAAACATCAAAGAAAATGTTTTTCTATGGTGCTGCCTGGAGCATGCCAAACAGCAAACAGATGTGTAGGTGTAGACAACTAAACTCTGCCACTCGTGTTGGGGGATGCCTGCCACAAGCTGACTGAAAGAGGTGTCTAAACAGGGTGTGCTGTGGGGCTGTTACACATCCAGTGCTCCAAGGTACCAGCAGCATCAAGTCATCCCCCCAGGGTTCCTACTTCCATCTGAGAGCTGATGTTAGGGAGCGTCATGCCTTCCTTCTTTTGCCTCTTCCCATTTCTTCCTCTCACTGTGGTCAGTAGTTGTAACACAACCTCTTTCTTTATTTTCAGGTTTAGTGGCAGCTCTCTCAGTCGAGAACTAACCTGAGAATTGATTTTACATGACATTTAATGGTGGCTACACAACCGCTTTTCATATGGAACTTGTCAGAATCTGGTGTGCCAGCCTCTGATGCTTTTTTTCCCCCTTTAATGGCTGGTATAAATATTCACTGTAAGAGGACTACAGCAACAGAACAGTAGGATGTGCTGGGATGATATTTTAAATGCTAAATATCCTAGGAACGTTTCTGACCTTACGTTGGTCTTTCTAGGCCAGGCATATGGTAATTCCAAACCAGCCAGCCAATCTGAGTGCTGTACTAACATTTAATGAACTTTGAATTTACCATCACAATATTCGGCATGTATATTAACTGCTTCATTAGGAAAAACAGCATGGTGATGAGGATGATGTAAAGACATTTAATTTACTTTTTGCAAGGCAAACAAAAGTATCCTCCAAAGTGTGGCTGATACCATTACTCACTTTGCATAGTACCTTTACAAAGATTAGGCACCTTTGCTTAATCTTGATTGCAGTGGTCCCCTCATTTTGCAAGGTGCCACTTAATATCAGCAAAGCTAATGCAACCAGCTCTGCAGGAGTGTCACTGGAGTTTCTTTTGAGAAATGCAGAGTGAATTTAAAAAAATACTCCAACTGACCTTGTTGTGGAGGGTACCTTCACAAACATGGTATTTTTGGCTACATGTAACATCATAGAATGAAGCTGTGACCTCACTGTAGTCTACAGACATTCTTCTCATGCACTTAAGTGGCATCAGGGACTCAGCTATCATAATTAGTGTATCTGCTGAGCTTACCATTCAAAGCACCCTCACTTATAAATTTGTATGGCCTGAAACCAGTTGAGAGTGATTGGAACTACCAGCAGAGCTAAATATATACCTCTGTTTCTGAATCCTATCCCTTAATGAAGACATTTACAAATCTCAGAAGTACTGCTACATTAGCAACACTGTGTGAATGTGTAATCAATAGGTATGTAGAGATAACAGGCTGAAATATTATTATTCAAACACTTTAATACTGCCTTGAAATTGCAATCGCAAGAACTTATTCCCAACGCCAAAGGTGCGGTCATCTAAACCTCAGAAGATGGATTATAGACCTCTGCTGTGGGGCACAGTGCAGCCCTGTATTTCAGATAAGGGGATAAAATCTCTCCAGCGTCAGTGATGGATATGAGGAGCCTCTCTCAGGCGAGCTGTTGCCGACCAGAGGCACTGCCATTCTACCTGCTCTCTGCTAGAGTGCTCAGGCACACATCCTCTCTTTGGGAACTGTCCCCTCCCGGCCCCTCTGGAGACCCAGATCCAAAGGTGCTCATGATCTCATTTTCTCTGTGCACAAATAAAACATCTTATTTACAGCCATCAGCTGACCTATTTTAGGGGGAGATTAACCTGAGCCTAAAAATATCTACTCCTCTCCCTTAAGACGGTGAGAGCAATCAGCTCAGCTGTATATATTTACCCTACAAAAATATAAATGTAGGAGGGAGGAATCCCAGCTTTGCTGACATATTTAGTTCTGGGATGTTTTCAGCAAAATGGCTGGCTGCTAGCACAGGCTGGCCATGAGGAGACTTTCAGTGGCAGTGATGGGGAAGCGGAAAAAAACAAAAGGCTTATTGGGCCTTCCTTCTTCCCAGTCCTCTTTCCTTCTTGTTTCTTCTTAGGGGGCAACATGAAACAACTGTTTCTTTTGAAGAAGGTTGCTGGGCTGGGACTGCAGTAGCACTAGATGACAGCTTGGACTAGCTTGGCTCTCTGTGCAGGAGAGAAGGCTAATGTGGGATCCAGCAATTTAGGTAGAGGACTTCCTGGCCCACCAGAGACTGAAGTGTCATAAAGGAGCTGCCAGGCTAGAAACTGAAATCCACATTTGAGCAGTGTCTTGTTGCTTTTTTCCTCCCCCAAAAACCCTAGGCAAGTAATTTTGTCATTAATGTACTGCAGTAGCACTGGGAAGCTCTAATTGAACCTAGGGACCCATAATGACAGAGGCAATAAAAGCAAGTAATGAACCACTCTATCTTTGCTCAGAAGAGACTGTAATTGCTCTTTGCTTCCTTTATGCCCACCTGCAAAATGCAGGCAGCAGAGACCTACCAACCTCACACGGGGATCATGAGAATGATTCCAGAAACGTTTATGACATGCTTACAAGCCATGGAAACATCCACCTTAGAAAATAAGAGACATTAAAAACCTGGCGTGTAAAGCAGTAGAGCAGTATCTACCCATTTGTCACATTTACAAATAATATCCCATTTGCCAGTGGTATGGACCCATGATCCATGGCTGGCAGCTGTAAGCCTGGTACTGCCTTTTGGGGCATTATGAGACCAGCAATGTCTTTGCAGGTTTGCACCCAAAGGCCATTTGAAAGCTTAAGCATATCAAGTACAGTCTCTGTGCGTTGTTTTCTATTGCTGGCAACTCAAATTGATTCCCTGGAATCAGGCAGTTGTGCAGCCTTTAAATTTAGGCTGTAATCTCCAGTGTGGGAAGCGCGTGCTGATGTTGGTACCATCAGCAAAGCACCCCAGATCTCCACACAACTCCACCACAATCCTGTCCAGACTGCTTTCATGTGAGATAAAAACAGCACTGCTTAGTATCTCCACACTAACTCCTACCCCTGCCTGAACTTTTGTTTCCTTGAACTCAAAACCACCACCAGTCGAGCTTTTCTTCCCCAAAAAAGCCTATGTGAGCCACCTCATGGTGAGGAGGCTGCTCCCAGGGCAGGTGAAGCGCAGGCTTTCAGTGCTGGCTGCTCAAGGGGCTCTTTGCAGCTGCTACAAAAGCCGCTGCCGGCACCCCGAGGAAGTACCCCTTACTGATCCAAAAAAGGGGGCTTTGTTAAGGATGATCCTGCCTGCTTGGAGACTGCTCTGGGCTGGGAGGGAGCCAAGACCTCAGCCACTGCACGTCAGCAGAGTTTGCAGCCTGGGCTCAGTGCTGGCTGCAAGAGAGATAGGGAAGACAACAGCTTTTGTTCTTTCTGACCTCCATTTTTCACACTGTTAGGAAGCTAAGAGGGAAAAACTCACTGGCTTCTAAGCAGTCGGTGACCAGAAGTAGGAGGTGATTGAGCCAGAGCTGGGCACTGTTCCACAGGAAAGCCATCACATAGCCAGGGGGATGGGTTGCTGTTTTAATGTATTTTAAAACTTATCTCAGTGCAGACATACAGTAGCCACGTATATATGACAAAGTCTTTGGAAAGTTAAATAGTGACAGTGACTGCAAGTGCTTGAAGGATACACCAAGAGTTTCTTCAGCCTTTCGTAGGAAGTCCTGGCTGTGTATCACTGTTATGGGTGAAGAAAAACTGACTGATCTGATCACTTTAGGGAACCCTTTTCCCTTTTGTCAAACTAAAAGGTATGCTTCTATGGTAAACCTACCAAACAAGTGATAAATTGTGGTCATACTCATTTGCAAGTTCTGATGCAGATTGTTATGGGGTCCCGTAACAACAGCTGCTGCAGAAACCCACCACATGGCCCAGGCCTAGAGCCAGTGTTCTAATTTCTAAGTAGATTCCTGTTAAGAAATCTTCTTAGATCTCTGGAATACTCGAATATTACAGTATCTTCTTTTGTGCACCACTGCTGATGAATTTCCTGCCCTTTGGGTGCTCTGGGCTGCATTGCTCCAACCTGATTGTGGGACTCAATGCAAGGATGAAAGTACTGGCAGCACTAACCGCCCAAAATGCTGGACTAAGGAAGCTATATTGCTATACATGCATATCTGAAATGACTACAGGCTATGATGCAACACCTGTGAGAAGGCATAAGTATCTGTTGTTATAATCCACTGCACCCAATGCAGAAGAAACAGCACAGAAGATGCTCGAAACAGAAACACATACAAGATGCTTGAGGAAATAGCAGAGTTGTCTCTATACTGAAGAGCCCTACTGACTGTTTCATTGAGATCCTTCGAAAAATGGGACTTCCAGCAGAAATAGCTAAAATAATCACTAGGGGAGATACAAAAGCTCACTACCAATATAATGTAACACCTAACTAATCTAAAGCAGTGACTGTTTCTTCTGAACAAAGAATGGGTGTGTATTTCTGAGCTAGCAACACAGAGAAAAATGGATTTCTAAGTTGCTCTGACTATAATACACTTACTTACATCTGAGATAGCACTGCAGAAAAATAGGAATTTCTAAAATATGATTCATCTAATCCTTAGGCAGGTATCAAAAATAATTTTAATGAACCTCACTGCAGAAGTACTTATTTCCTTTCAGTGGCCACAGAGGGACTCTAGACAACTAACTGGGGCACATTTTTCTATCTGAAATTGTCACAGATCCATCCCGTCTGTTCCCTAGAGCTTTGCTGTCAATACAAGGCTTTTGATATGGGCCAAATCCCCGTGTTCATTCTGCACTAAAATATTTAATTTTTTAAACAACACGGTCCCACAAGAAGTCATCTGTCCATGATTCCAAGAAAAACAGAGGCAAATAACAGCAATACCATTAGGTGGTCTCCACTCCCTCCATTCATTCTAAGGGTTGTACAGAAAATTAGTTCGGGCCAGATGCCTGTGCTTTAATATCTGGCTATACTTAAGTAGAACTACAGCAATGGCCCAACATAGTTGTCCAGATTGCTTTTTTAATGCTGCCACAAGCATGTCTTTCTTTTTGTCTGGAGATCTAGCTTCTGAGCAGCTAAAAATTAGGGGGAAAGTATGCCGACTAAAGAGGTGATTGGTAGCTGAGGGTAATATACGGTTGAAGGAGAGAGAAGAAAAATACATCAAATTAGAAATATAAACATTTAATCTTAGTATTCACCTAACTTCACATTATTTTAGTCATTCAACATCTATTGCAATGGAGGTGTCTAAGGAAGCAGTGAAAAACCTTAGGAAAAGGTAACAGGAGACATTACCTTAGTAAGCAGAACACCACCAAACCTATCCATTCCATATTAGCTGACTTCTGCCTTAAATTGCAAAATTAAAACTTAGTCTTGAACTTGGCTGCTCAGCATTTCACAGAGAACCTCCCTGGCTCTCTCCATGTGTCCTTTCAAGAGGAAGGCACTAACACATCTCAGCAGAGTCAACATGCTGACTGTCTCTGCTCTCAGGAATAGATTCAAGGAGCCCCTTCTGTCCATGTGGAGGGACAAGTAACAGAAAAGCTCTGCCTCTAAAAATGAGACTGCAGTTCCAGCTGTCCTTGAGAGCAACCTATGAAAAGCTTTGTAAGAGTAATTTCCACTTTCAAAGTCTCTTAAAATTAACATTTGTCTTTATTTATTATTCAATGAATTATATTCTTATACAAGACTTTTACACTCAGGTTTTGAGAAGCCAAATACATTCCTTATCATATTTTACTAAACCAGAATTAAAGTCTGTTTAGAAGGACACTGTTTTCTAGTTGTCCCTCCATACCTGCAGTTCTGCAGTTCTTGCAGGTGCTAATGGGGAAAAGTATAAAATCAAGAAAAACCCTGTAGGAGCTTTCATCTCAGTGCCTGCTCTGCATTGTTAGGAAATATCAGGGAAATTTTCTTATAATACCTTTTTTTGGAGAAATTTCTCAGTGGCTACAAGTGAATGGCTAGTTTGTGAACAGTGAGTGCCTTAATGGTCAGCATTGCAATAAAATCCTGGGATATTGGTAAAGTTACTGTCTCCTCATTACTCTGACTTCACCACGCTTATTAGAGGAAAATAGTTTGAGCACACCTCCTGCTACAGAAATAGCCTGTGCTATGGCTTTATCAAAAGTCGTACTGAGACTTAGTTTGAGGTGTTAAAAAGGAAGATGTACATAAGCTATGTTAGCTACTATCTCCAGACACTAGAAATTGTTTCCTAACCAACGGCTGGCAAGCTCGCTTGTTGATCAGCAGTGATCAACCTTCGCCATCTTCATGGCCAACTTAAAACTCATCAGGAATAAACGCAAGACCTCTTTTTCCTGTGCTCATGAGCTTGGGGATCTCATTATTTTCAGAATATTCATTGAACTCTCTACTTACTCTAAAAATAGTATGGGGTGGTTCTTTTGCTGCTGAGTGACTAGTGGGCAGCTGCTTCATGTACTTATCCTTTCCATAATACAAAATCTGATAACTCCATGTACTCAGGTACTGCATCTTCAAGAGACAGTTGTCATAAATAGACTCCACCTTACCGTATTTGACATTGTCAAAGTGCCAGTTAACAGCAATTAACTAATTCAACTTCAGGGCAACCCCATGAGCTAGGTAACACTGATATAATTAACACATGAGTAAAATGAGATTTAGGAGTTAAGTCAGTTGCCCGGGCAGTGGCCTTCATGGTCTAGTGGATTAGACATCTGCCTCTCCAACCAAAGAAGTTGAGTCTAATCCTTTTTCTGACATTGGTTTGCTGCGTGACCTTATGGAAAGTCAATTAACTTCTCTGTTTCAGCTGCCCTAGAGATAATTATGCTTACCTACCTGGTGACACATGGGCATTTGGAAACTGTGCTAAATTATACTCTTAATGTATTCTTAGGGACTGTCAGTGGAAAAGGTGAAACATTAAAGCTGGGAAGCTTAATGTCCTTGCTATTTTATCTAATTCTTTCTCCCCAAACCAGAAATAGCCTGGGGGTAAGATAGAATTTCTTGGGTTAAGGTGCTCCTAGTGAAGCTGCTTCTGGCATCAGGAATTTTCATCACATCCTGTTTGACCAGCAAAGTTATTTAGAGTACAGGTCAGCACTAGAATTGCAACGGAAGGTTATTTTAAGTTTGGCCATGGAAGAGAACAGCACCCTTCCTATGCTACCACGAGGTAATGGACAGACTGTCACAGCCACCCCCATCAAGCACCCTGGATTCAAAGGGAGCAGAGCCTGCTGCAGAGACCCCTGAGCCTGTGCTCATGCATCATCCCCAGTGCCCTCTAAATGAGAGTTCTTCAGGATAATTTCTACAGGTGTCCTGACTCCTAGCAGGGATGCAGTCCTGCAGGAAAAGCACCTGCATACATGTACCTTCTGGAGCAGACCCACCTGATCCTGCCATCTTGAGCAGTGGGGAGTGGTACTTAAGAGGACAACTAAAACCTGCGTTTTTCAGTTCATTAGGAGCTGTCCCTGAACTTCTGTCCTTTTCACAACATGCCATAGAGTGTTAAAAAATACCACTTCTGTAGTGGGCATTTGAACTGCCCTGCAGGTATCTAGGCTGCTGGCATGCATAGGTAAATTTATATCACATTTTGTGATATAATTTGTGTTTGACCAGGCTTTTAATTATTTCTACAAAATATTCTGTTGCTACATATAATGCTTCCTAGGCCCATAAAATCTCCCACAATTCTAATGTAGCAAGAAACCAGTCAAATGGGACATAAGAATTCAACATTTACGTTTATTTCTGTGAGCAAGATTAATTTTCCTTCTCTTTAATAATGAAGGAAACATCAGGCACTTTTTGCCTTTTGCTTGCTGAATTATAGCAAACATAGTGAACACTCATGCAGCCATGCAGCCAGAAAATTAATAACCTGCTCCTGCCTCTGCTGCAACACTGATCACTTCTCAGCATCCTTTCTGCTGCTGATCCGCCGTCTGCCAGCTCTTTCGTTTCGCTGCCCTGCTCTCTTCATCCTCAGACTGGTTAGCACCAGTTTCTTCTCCACCCTCCCAGCTCCATTGATAATGTGTTTAACATTTACTTTGATGCTATTCCTTGAGGCTTTTCAAAAACCTTTTTGGAAAGAAGACCATTAAAAAAGAAACCCTTTAGGGAAAGACAGTGAGGAAAGCTAAAGCAGAAAGGTTATGTGCTTATGTATCATATACCCCTGTAGGCTTTGTCTTGCTGCAAGCCTGGAGATGACTCAATGCAAACTCATGCTGCTGTAAATAGGGAATAAATATTGTCCTCTCCTAAAATATATCTGGACTAGTTCAATAAACCCTGATTTATTGGCTGCTGCTTGTACAAATGTATGCATATTAAATCCCAATAAATTACTAGGGAGCTGTCAGATCAGTAATGCAGATACTCCCAAGGTTGAAAGACTGTATCTAGCTTGTCCCTATATATTTACTTTTTGCAGAGGCCAGTGGTGTGGCTAGCACAGACCAAATAGTTCCATGTCTACACACTGTGAAAAACCTTAAAGATGACTTGTAGTAACTTATAAAAGTATTCTCAGATTTTATTCTGAGCATGGCAAGGAGCATAAACTAAAACTCTATTCACCCCTCACAGGCCTAAAATGTAAGTCCTTAGTGCTGGCTTTGACATAGATTAAAACTACCTGTGTGCTGAGAGGTGATTAACATATAACACATTTGGCACTAGCAGGACATGTAATTACATTCAGACAGATTACTGGGCACTCCTTTTAAGAATTTATTGCTTGTAATGTTATCTCATGCACTCACACGTTTGATTGGGATGCTTTTCTTCCTTTTTTTTTTTGTCTTACTATGTGGAAAGTTAGAACCTGTACCTTACTGCATCTAATCTACTAATACATGGAAACATACATTTAACTTTAAGGTCGCGGTTCAGATCTCTGCTGTGTCAGGCTCTTTGTTTAAATATGTATCTTTTAATATTATATTGCATATTTTGCAAGATTTCATAAAACTGGGCAGCATACCAGTTCTGTAGTCTAGACTAGAGATCAACAGAGGTAACTTCATCTATTGATAGAGTAAATGATATGTAATACCAGGAAGGATAACTTCTTTTTCTTTTTCTTATTGATTCTTTCCAGTGGCTTTTGTTTAACCCTGTATATAAACAATAACAGTTTCCTGTGAGATGTTTTCCCATTTTCAAGTTTGGAATTACATGGGTGATTTGCATACAAGTTTCTTTAAGTGGAGTGTAGAGGTGTAGGGACCTTCAGATTTATATTGGCTTTGCTGTAAATTAATGCTGCTGTAGTCGATGAACACACTTGAACCTGCAGTGACCTTGTAAAATACTGGTGGCTATTCAGATGAAACAGAATCTATCTGAATTGGAAGAGGGACAGAAAATCAGTTCATCCTAAGTTTGGTAATATGGTAATAGTTACTGTAAACAGTGTTTTTACTTCTTAGTACGATCAGTAGAAGACAATGTATAGTCAGTATTAAATCAGGGCAGATACAGACGATAAAGGCAAAGCTTAATCTTGCTAGGATTAGTGACTCTAAATTGATATGGCTGAAAAACATTGCAAAATGGTGAAGTTAGGTGGCTTCAGGGGCTAGCAAAATGCCTTGCCTGGTAATTATCAAAAGTCTTCAGAGACAATGACTGCACCTGGAAACTCTGATTTGATTACCAAAGTAAGAAAAAAAAAGCTACCGTAGTAGCCTCATTTGTACTTTAATTAAGAGCTTTGTTTTTAAATATACCCATCTGATTCCCTGGGGTTATTTTTAAAGTAAGCTTCTGGCAAGGCAGCAGTGTGGTGGATTAGAGGCTTGGAATTGAGGAAAAATCATCGTTCAGCATACAGTTTAGAATAATGTGTGCATATATACAAATACATGTGTATGAAACATCATGTAACAGGATACAGGACTGGATTTATTAAAGCCAAATGGAAAGATATTTCCTCTTTTAATATTCTAGATCTCCTTTAATATATGCGATGCAGATATTGCAGTGCAGTCTGATTCATGTAAATACCATAATAATTGCACATCAATCTGATCAGCCCACTGAAAGCTCTGTTTTACTACAAATGTATAACCAAGTTATCAATTTAGCTGTCTGCATCTAGAACTCCATCTAACAGAGGCTGTTACACTTGGTGTGGGTATCTAAGACATATCACCCATCAACTCACCACTTCTCATGGAGTATGCAGGCATGAGTTGAAAAGCAGTCAGTCCACATAAAGCAGTCATGGAAAAGGACCAGCAGGGTAGCAGCAAAGGGGGCAGAATGGGGATGCTAAAGATCCATGTTAAAAGGGGAGGGCTGGGTGGAAGGGTGAAAGATCTGTATGAGACACGTCTGAACACAAGAAGCCAGAAAATGGTATTTTTCTAGTTCTTATTCCAGAAGAGAACTTACAGCTTCCAAATTTTAACGGGCAAGCATGTGCATCCATGGGGAAATCTTCAAGCTGCATGGGACATTCAGCAGAGATAGTCAATCTGTGGGAGAGTAAAAAGAAAACACATCATTTTTTTTCCCTACGCTTTCCCTTTAGGCCCCTCACTGCAACACATGAATGCTGACACAAGCACACTTCTCCTGACGGCTCCTTGCTCCTGCTGAAATCACAGCAACCTCGTTAAACTGAATGTGAGATAAGCCAGGTGGACCACTCTGTGTGCATGCCTGAGGCCTTATCTTGTAGCTCTGAGACACATGAAATGATTTTATTTATGTAAGCTGTCCTCATAAGATCATTCTTTCTTATTAGTACGTGAAGAAACTCCTGTGATGGAGCTTCTGCCATGTACCTTATACTTACCTGCTCTCTGTATATACTACAGCTGGGCTGGGAACTTGACTCCTGGGTATACCACTGCTAGAGACATAAAGAATCATTGACTTTATATGTAGATGTAACTCTTTAAATCCATAAAATAGATATTTATAGATAAAAGTATATAATATAACTAATTATAGCTATATATGAAGTTATATGTAATCAAGGACATATATGCATCACTTTATACAGCACTACAGTTAACTTCTGAGGAAATCACAGGATATTAGTCCATTTCAGTTCAACAAACTGTTAATTACCTGGGCATCTTGTCAGGCAAAAACAACAGGGTCATCTTTCCCAGTGTACTGCCTAGGGAAGCAATTCTATCCTGGACTCCCCAGCCACTATTTGGAAATACTGCATCTAGACTGGACATAGGGGTGGGCAAGGAAAAGCCCGTAGGCAAATATAGATGTTTCCCATGGATGTTCTGCATGATTGACAGATCAAGCTGAAGACTAAGAAAAGTCTGAGGTAAATTTCTGAGCAGTGCAATATCAGTTATATTGATATCAAATGCATCAAATATCTCAAGAGAGCCAAAACTTGCTTCTAGCACAAGGACAATCTGTTTGGTTTATGCCATTTTGATATTTGCATAATACAGATAATTTGCTTAGGATAGTGAGGACAAAAATCTCATTTTACAGTATGAATATCTTTTTGGCTTTCTCATTTTATGCTGTTATTCCACCTCAGAGGCAACAGACCAGAGACATCCAAAGCTTTACAGACTGCCTGGTGCTGGGGTGACACAGGGCTCTGCTGGAGGGCAGCCTAGTTCCTAACCAAACTGTTGCTTGGGGAGCGAAAATCTCCAAAGAAATTCACAACACCCTACTACCAGAATGCAAAAGTACAATTTCCTATCACTACAGCAACGTGGAGCCACATATACTAGCTATATATAGTCACCATTTCCTGTCAGCACCCCAGAGTGCCATAAGAACTTCTATCCAAAGGGATCGTAAGGGATAACAATCTGTCTTTGTACAGATGGCACAGTGTTCAGCCAGTCCAGTTCAACACAACACAGTGATGCCTTGCCAGGGCACTACAGCTACACAGACAATAAACTGGGGGAAACACTTCCACTCTGCTAACACACAGAAAATCTGGAGCTGCACTAATGGCTGAAAATGGCAAAATAAGCACAGAAAATGCAATACTATCATTGGCTGGATATTATATTCTGAGGATGAGCTGGGAAACAGGAAGAGGAGAAAGGCAAACTGCACACAGTAATAGAAAATTTTAAGATAATATACCATAGAAAGAAAAAGAAAAGGAAATCCAGTTCAGAACAGAGATAATTTACCATTTGGTAAGAACAGACAGGAGGCTACAATATAGAAAAGAAATTACTGAGGCCTGAGATTCCTGCACTTAAGCAAAACAGTTCTTGAGCTTTATTTTTGTAAAATATATTTTAAGATCACTCAGATACGGAGTTGTCTGCAGTGGAGACTGCCCTTGGGCACCAAAGCCAGCAAAGCCAAAGTTACCGAGAGTGGTGTGTAGATGAATTTAACAAGCTGGTTCTAGTAGCATCCTGCCCAGAACTTCCATCATTTTCACAAAAATCACTCTCGTGGGGACTTGAAAGTAAGGCTGCCATCCCTCCAATGCATCATTAAATTTTTCGTGTTAAGCACTGCAAATTTAATTTTCTTAATACATTCAGAAATCTTACTCCAAGAGGCCATAAGAAAGCCAGTGTGTTTTGCTGCAGTCCATCTCCTGTCTCTTTGTCTAACCAACAGTTTAACCATGTCTTTTCAGAGCTGCAGCTTGACAACATCTTAATTTATATTTTAATATACACACTTGTCATCTGCAAACATCGAAGGAGGGGGTGCCTGTATCCATCTTACAAAGAAAACAGCTGTAGAATCAGGAAGTGAAGGAATATTCAACAGAGAATTATGCATAAGACCTTCTGTTTCATCTTGCTGTCCTATGAATTGTATCCTGCTGCCTGCATCTCTGGAAATAACACTTGTGTGTAATGAGGAAGGTTGTAGACATTCATCAACTATAAATGTGGAAGAGAAGTGAAGATGAGTTGCACAGAGACTGTGACCTACTGGAATTTAATTAAGTCCCTCCAGAAATTATTTTTGCCTGTCTCAAGTAAAAGGGTAGCAGATAAGGCTGGAGGGCATCTGAGTGCCACTACCTGACTCAGAAGCCACAAAGACTGTTGTGGTGCCAGGGCTAGTCCTCTGTTCCCTCTGAATTCCTCCTCCAGCAAAAGGTGGAATATCCCTTAAAAGGGTGATGCCTGCTGCAGTCTTCTGGGTCTAGCCTGGGGATAGGGACAATCAAGTTTAGGAGCTGTTAATGTGCTTGGGGACAGCCTTTCCTTTCATTGACACGAAATCTTTGGATTAAAAAGTTCCTTTTGCTCTCCAGCAATGATACCTGCATGCTTCTTTCCTTTTCCCATGCCTCTATCCTAGGACCACTCCACATCTTGAACAAATTAACTATCTCTACCTATTTATTACATGCCATTAAGAACTATGTATTTGAGCCTCTTAGGTGATTTCAAAGTGCTCAGTGAACACTCTCCTAGAAACCTCTTACAAAAGTGTGCATTACCCAAGGCTTTTGAAGTGTCTTGTAATGGCCAATGTGGCAAAAAAACTTGACAGAAAACTCGTAAGAAAACTTGACGGTGGGTTCTGATTCACAGCACAAATGTCATCACCCTGAATTTCTGTAGGTGCTCTGTGCCCAACAGGAATTGGTTTTCGTAACTGTGTGAGGACCTGAAAAACAAAGTCACTCAACTGATTCCTTGTTCAAAGAGACTGGATTTTCTACTGCATACGGAAATAAAAGCAGCACAGCAGACATCTACACACTCGGGGCTGGAAGCATGGGTCGTTGCATACAGATTTGCTCTGAGATGCAGAGTACAAACTGTATATTCAGATCATAGCTCCAGGAGTCACAAAGAAATTGATATCTGGGTCTACTCCTTCAAATATCACCTGTGGTGATATTTGCACACTTTGGCTTTTAACATTGTGATACAGCTTAGGTACCCTTTATAGTTTACATAGCTGATAATTACACAGTCCTTGGTCACAGCCAGCGTGGCTTCATGGCTTCATGCCTATCAAACCTGATTTTCTTTAATGGCAAGGTAACCCATCTAGTTGATTAGGGGAAGACAGTTGATGTAATCTTCTTGGATTTCAGTAAAGCTTTTTCTACTGTCCCTCATAGTATCCTTGTGGACAAAATGTCCAGCACGCAGCTGGATAAACACATCATGGGATGGGTGAGCAACTGGCTCATGGGTTGGGCATAAAGGGTTACAGTGAATACAGACATCAAACTGGTGACCTGTCACTAGTGGGGCTCTGCAGGGCTCTATCTTAGGTCCTGTGCTCTTCAACATCTTCATAAAGGGCTTGGATGCAGGACTGGAAGGGATACTAAGCAAGTTCACAGACAATACAAAACTGGGAACAGCTGTTGCCTCCCTCAGAGGCAGGAAGGCCCTGCAGAGAGACTTCAACAAATCAGAGGGCTGAGCAGTCACCAACAGTATGAAGTTCAATAAGGCAAAGTGCTGGACTTTGCACCTGGGATGGGGCAGAATGTACAGACAGACCGGGGAATGAGATGCTGGAAAGCACCACCATGGAAAGGGACCTGGGGGTCCTGATCAGGTTGAACATGAGTCACCAGTGTGCTCTGGCAGCCAGGAGGGCCAACTGTGTCCTGGGAGCATCAGGCACAGCATCACCAGCTGGGCAAGGGGGGGGATTGTCCTGCTCTTGAATATTTTGAATATCTTGGCCTCACCTTGAATATTGTCTGCAGTTTTGGGTGCTGTGATGTAAGAAAGACATTAAACTATTAGAGAGCATCCAAAGGAGGGCTATGGAGATGGTGAAGGGCCTTGAGGGGACGCCATATGAGGAGTGGCTGAGGGGAGACCTCATTTCAGCCTACAATTTCTTTATGAAGAGAAGAGGAGGGGCAGACACTGATCTCTTCACTGTGGTGACCAGTGACAGGGCCCAGGGAATGAAAAGAAGCGGTGTCGGGGGAGGTTCAGGTTGGATGTTAGAAAAATGTTCTTCACCCAGAGGGTGGTTGGGCCCTGGAACAGGTTTCCCCAGGGAAGTGGTCACAGCACCAGCCTGACAGAGCTCAAAAAGCATTTGGACACATGGTGTAATTCTTGGGGACAGTCCCATGCAGGGACTTGGAGTTGGACTTGATGATCCTTGTGGGTCTGTTTCACAGCATATTCTGTGATTACAACAAAATTATTCCCAGTTTGCATTTATTTAAAGAAGAGAAAGGAGGCCTGGGCATGCATACATGAAAGAGTCTTTGCCTAATCCTTTTAGTATGGTGACTCCAGAATGATCTTGCTGTGCCTAGTGCAGCACAGTTATCTGGGCTAGAGACAGTCTCCAAACCAGGATTTTTCTGTCACAGCACACACACTGCTCAAAAGACAGTTCTTTCCAACAGAAGCATTTAAAAGCTTCCCTCCTCCACCATCATTCTATCTTAATAAAAGCCCTATGGGATTAGTTTCACTCAGAAAGAGCCTATGACAAGATTATAAGCAGCTGTTAAAGGCTCTTTGCAATAGGAGGATGAAACCCTGATTTTATTGAAAATAATGGTAAAATTCTCCCTGACTTGAATGGGGCACTATTCACCCAAAAAATGTAACAAACCCTGATTATAGTTGCCAATTTATTAATGACAGAATTTTTTTTCATAATGCTCCAAATACTCACACTGCTATCCAAGTGTTAATCAACCAACAAAATGCTATTGTGTACCTTAAATATCTGAAAAAAAATGTTAGGTCTACAAATTATTTAATCTATCACCTATAACTGTCCATGAAAGCTTTATCAAAGCTTCATTATGTATAGCCTTTACTTTAAGAACATAAAGTGATTACTGACATTCTGTTTCAAGACACATAAGCAAATATCCTACTAAGAAAAGTACAATTCAAGCAGCAAGACGTGTTCACTTCAGAAAAGTCACCTTCAACCATTTCCACTGGGGAATTAAGCATGAAAATGCTTTCACGAGATTATTCGTTTTTAGCAAGAAGGAAAAGAAGGAGGTGTTAAAGTCAAGATGTGGCAAGGAAATAAATTCAGATATTAGGGAGGCAGACATTTGCAGTAAGTGTGCTACATGGTGAGGTGAGAAACCCTCAGCAGAAGTCCCCGAGACTGAAGGCACCCTGTCCTGCAAGACCCTGTTTCGGGGTGCTGCAGAGACCCCCCAGCTGTTCCCATGATCTCCTCAATGGAAGGACCATCTCCTCCTACTTGTGGGAAAAGAGAGGAGAGACTGAGCATCTTTCTCCTACCCTGTAAGTGCAGAAAACATTTTCTGACGTATTATCTGCAGCTGCCAGGCAGGAGATGAGGGCAGTCACCTGCCCAGGGTGCCCACAGACAGCTGCAAAACTGGCTTTTGCTTATCAGCTACTAACTTTAATATGAAAACAAATTAAAACAGAGAGCTCTAGAATGAGAGAGGAGCAGAAAGGCAGAGTCACCAGTGGCTTTTGGGAGAACTTAATTCAAGATAAATGTTGAATAATAAGAGTTACAAATGAAAGGGACACAGGGAAACTTTTGTTGGTGCTAAGGTACTGCGGCCAGAGAGATACAAAACTTTTCTGTCTATTTGCCCTAATCCCCAAACCAGCTCCATCTTCTTAGTTGTTTATTTCTGTGCACTACCCTTACCCCTGCTTAAAGGAGTCATTTAAATGCTGTGCTTTGACCCCATCTGTGCTGGCAACCAGTATCTGCTGGGGGCTCAGGTGAGCCCAAGTGCCCTTCTCAGCATGAGACCAGCCATTTTCCTTAATAAAAGGCATAATATTTGCTTGAAACTCATCTTAAACCTACCTCAACCTATCTCCTCAACATGCTGAAAAGGAGTTAAGTGGATCCAGCCTTTAGCCAGGCTATGTCTCACTCCAGTGGGTATGTTGGCTCGCTGAAAAGGGAGATTCCAGGGTTGGGTCAGGCCCTTTTCAGAAGCCAACCCGAGAACCTTCCAGAGTACCTGCTACAGCAGGACCTCGGCAGAACGATTTGAGCCCTTGTGGTATCTCCAGTATGCATGCTGACACACATGGGGCCAGGAAAAAAGGAGAATCAGGAGTGACCTTATCACTCTCTACAACTACTTGAAAGGTGGGGGTTGGTCTCTTCTTCCAGGCAACAACTGACAGAACAAGAGGACACTGCCTTAAGCTGTGCCAAGGGAAGTTTAGGTTAAACGCTAGAAAAAAATTCTTCACTGAAAGAGTGATTGCACGCTGAAATCATCCGCCCAGGGAAGTGGTGGGGTCACTGTCCCTGGACGTGTTTAAAAAAAGACTGGACGTGGCACTCAACTAAACCATGGCACTGAGGAGGAGGTGTTAGGTCATAGGTTGGACTAGATGATCTTAAAGGTCTTTTCCAACCTAGTTCATTCTGTGAGTCTGATAATAAGAGTTGATGGTTTGGGTTTTTTTTTTTTTCAAACTGTGAACACATGGTTCGGGTTGTGGAATTAATCATTTGACCTTGACTGATGACACAATTATTCAGCTGTTCTCCCACTGTGATGTCTTGGGAACACTTCAATAACCAAAATTTTATTTGTTTCAAAGGGCTTTAAAGCAAGACTTGTTTCAGGCCCCAGCACAGTAAGTGTATAGTCCAGGGAACTGATGTCTCCCTGTGTTCCTTAAGTAAATATACCATGTGCCAACATAAGCATATATATTGCATATATATATATATATATGCATATATGGATATATAAGCATATGTATACACACACAGATACCTATTGGTGGTAGTGGGTTACAGAACACCATACAGAAGTGTGAGAACATGGACAGATGCTCACTCATGGTAACACAATGGCTGTAAGAGCTACTCTGAAATCTGCCCCTGGCTGGGAGATGGTCTGCAGCCTGGCCCAGGGGAAGAGAAGTGATTATTCTCAGTAACTCAAGCACTGCTTTGCTCATGAATTTCCATCACTTTGTTAGAAAAAAGGCCAAAATACAGCTTCAGGGCCTTGATCTGCATGTCCATGTGGGATGTAGAGGCAGTTCACCACTGCTTCCTACTTATAAACACTCACTTCTTTCACCATATAAAGTAACAGAGAACAGTAAAGTAAAGCTAAGACTAGAGTGAGGTGGTCTGCAGAAATTTCTGTCTTAGCCCATTTTTCCTTCATAACCACTCTGCCAAGAATACTACCATGTCCCAACTTTCCTATAATGCCAAGATGTGCTATCTTTATAGGACACTGAAATGTCCTTTAAAATGCTACAGGGAAGGGACTATGGAAGACTAAGAGCTCCAGTTATTGATGCTTTTGGGAGCTGTGAATACATAATTCAGATGCATGGTGTACTTGACAGCAAAATTCTCATTTTAAGCAAAAAAAATCCTCAGCATAGCTTCTGCTGAAGTGTGAAACGAGATTTTAATTGCCTAGATTAACTGTGCTGAAGACTAAGTTTTTGGGAGCTGATCTGAGGTAGACAATTGATCTTAAAAGCTGTGTCACTACAGGAATGACGTCCCTGCATGTGGAGTACCTTGACATACCCAGAGCATACTCTTAGACAGGGGCAGGGGAGATGTTCAGCCTCTAGACACAGGAAAACCAGGAAAAGGCAATGAAATAACCAATGGGACACACAAATTATATGATACGGATTTGGGATGTTACAGAAAGAATCACAAAGCAGACGTTTATAGTAGAGGTAATACCTTTCATTCTACAGTACTTATTTTAAGTGCATAAAAACAATGGATGAAGCAGTGAGTTTATGCTTATTCAACCTTGCCATGCAAGTTATCTAATGAAGTCCATAAGCAAGGTAGAACTTGCTGGAAAAAGCTCTGGGTTTTTTTATCAGACTAACTGGTGGAGTAAAAACCTCAACCTTTTTGACAGACAATTCATTTTTAGGTTCTCTTCCTACAAACTTTACTTTCCTAAATAAACTTTGTATAAAAATGGCTATGCAGCTCTGAATGCTCTAACACAATATCATACCCATCTACTGGATAGTTTCACTTAAAAGACTCTCCAGGCTTTCTGTTATTTATGGTCCTTTATCCATGATTAATTCTGGTTTTGCACCCCATGAGGAAGGCTTCCAAACTTCTTCTCTGTAGCAGCTTCCTTTTTTAGTGAATTCTTGAATTAAAACCTGAAAATCTAACTAACTCCAGCAATGCTGACAAGCTGATGCAGTTGTTGGTGCAGGTGAAATGGGAAACATCTCAACCAGCCCACAGTTCATTTTGCCATGCCATGTTTTGACTATATTCTCCTTATCTGCGTAGCTTTTCGACAGCGTGTTCAAGAAGGAGCTAACTGCAGTAAGTACAGTTGTTCTTGAAGTGCTGTGTAAGACTGAACTGTCGGCTTCTTTTGGCTCTCAAGAGAGGCCAGTCCCCGTTACTGGCAGAACCAGCCAGCAACAGCAATACCCAATGCCAGTGAACTGCACATCCGATCTTTGCTTTCAGTGGAAGAAAACCCAAGTACAGGGGAAAGAAGGGAGCAAAGAAGGCACCCTAAATGATGAAGGCTAAAGACTGTGATGGACACAGTGCAGTCATCCTCCAGTTTTGATATAACGTGCTAGGCGATTTGATCAGTGCAGATTTTCTGACTGGCCTAAAGGGCTTTTGTTTTTCCATTTCTGCATCTCAGTATGGCATGTGTTCCTCTGTGGATGAAGGCTACCTTGTTGCACAGATATCCTATTGCTTCTCCCAGTTCACACACCCTTTATATTTCTATGGACAGGCACAAACCACATGAAGTATTTTCTACTGAGAAAATTAGCTGGATTTAGAAAGTAAGGTGGGGAAGGGGGGATGAGGAGGAGGAGCAGACACCAGGTGGGCAGTACCAGCCCATTTGGGCTCTCTCACATCTAGACTGGGATGCACAGGCATGGCAGGGTAGGTAGGAAGGATTATGATCTGGCAACCCAAAATACACACCAGAAATCTTTGGTTATTTTCCCCAGTTCAGACCCAGAGCTCAAAAATATGACAGTTTGCCTTCAACCACTTGCATTTAACTCCAGCCTCCTCTTATCCATCTCAGGTCTGACCCCAAGGTTACTTCTCATCATAATCTCCTGCCTTTTGTGTAACATTAATGCTCCCCACACCTCTGCAAAAGAGGGAAGCAGCAAGTGATTGGGATGAGAGGGTCTTTCACAGGGAAACATGCACATCCCTGTGTGTATGTGCCTTATCGGTACCTCTTCTGAAGAAGGTTGTTTGGCCAACCAAGCAGGACGTTATCTGGGGTTTTTTGCCTTGCTTCTGAAATGTTACATGCTCCTGATCAATACCGCCATGAAGGGCCAGGTAGAGGGTCAGACTTTGGGTGTTTATTGCTCCAGAAAAAGAGCCCTATGAATCCTCAGCTGTTTAACACCATAAATAGCTATAAAACAGGCCTCAGTTTACCATCTGTTTGCTATTTATACCACTACCAGTGCTAGCAACTTCTACAGCACAATCACCTGCTTGTTATAGTTCAACCTCAGAGAAGGAATGGCCAAATCTCCGAGTGACATTTGTTTCTTGAGCTCCTCCTAAGGTGGACTACATCCCCTCCTATACCCACCTAGACAAAAGCGGAGGACTGAGCTCAATTTATGTGTGTTCAGATGCGTTACGCTTGCACAACCTGGGGCTTTCTGTTACAGAGAGGAAACTGCAAGTCCTCCACAAAATAGCTACAGGACTAGCTGCTGGCCAGAACATCCCATAGCTTTACGTGGCTGGCACACGACCCATTTCCAGGCTACTTGACTCTGGAAGTGGGAAACACCAAAGGAAATAAGTAAGATGGGACTCGTGACAAAACAAAGATATTAGTTACACCATACTCCTTTGTCTGCCACTGTAAAACAACCAACAAGAATCCCCTAAAGTGTGAGTGGAGAGAAGTAAGCCTTTCTTCACTTCACTATTAAACTAGACACCTGAAATAACGTAGACTCTAACTCTGTAAGAAATTCTCTCTCCTTCATTGGGAGCAAATCTGAGCCAAGAGGCTCGGCTGCAGTCACCAGCATTACAGATGAATAGAATTAAGTGAATCCCACCCACCCTGCCTGGTGCATTACACCACAGTGTATTTTAGATTACTCACTGGCAGTCGGATGTTTCAGCACAAATATAATGTACTTCAGAGGATGGTATTTCTGATTAGGCAGATGACGATTTTAATTTCTGTCTAAGTGAAATGACCAGGGAGTCCTGTAATGTTATCCTCCCCTGATAATAAAAAAAAGATAGCAGAGCCATAACGATTCTTCAGCATCTACCCGGTACTTTCAAAGCCCCCAGATTCAGAAGTAAATTGGGCAAAGACAGTCACCAAAGCAGCTGTGCTTTCCCTGGGTGCTTGGGGGGCACCTGTCAGGGCACTGCTTCCCTCCAGGTTCTGTTCAATCACCCCATCCATGTGTACCAGCCCTGCTGGTTCATGCCTATAAAGCAGGAGGAACACAAAGGAATCTGTCAGAAATTGTGCCAGCTGACCCCAAAAGGAAGTTGGGTCTGCTTCTAAGCTCAGAACAGACCTGGAACTGAAGTTGTACCTTTTGTAGCCCCTCAAAAATCCAACCTTTTGTAGCCCCTCATCCAAGGACAGGCCAGTTCTGGTTTGGGTTTCATCTTTTAATCAGTTCTGCTCTTGCTGTGAGAGTTCCCATCTCTGTGATGGCGATCTCTGCAGGGCTCTGCCCACTTTTATTACCAGCAGAATAGGCCATTGTCACACACTCTACATAGGGACTATATTTGGACAGGTCATAATTGCCCATTTTGAATGTATTACACCACAGTCTCCTCTGATGCCTTTCTCTCCCTGTGGGTAATTCCTGTCCTGGATTTTTCAAAACAACAAATCTTGGTTCCTTGAAGGACAGCTTTTGAGAAATGGGGCGATGTGCAACCAAAACAGAGTGATGAGAACCAAGAAACTTGTTGTTTAAACAAGAATCCTGCTGCTATCCTCAGGGAAGGGCCCTTCACTTCATATATCCCTATGTTCTCTTCCTCTGTCAAAATCTGAATTGATGAAAAGCAGCTGAGAGTCCTTGCCACCACGGCAAGTTTTTCATCACTCTGCAAGACTCAGCCCAGTGTGAAGAAATTACTTTTTTTTTCTTCCAGCTTCAGGCAGTTTGAAGCTTGAATATGAAAGAAAATACAGCTAGTCTAACACAGGGAGAGGAAATGTGTATTTGTATATCTTCATAGCTTCTAATTAGTTTTGTAATATTTACACAATGCCTAAAAAGCATCGACAGATCCCTTTCTGTAAATATAAATGGACGTATAAATGAAATTTTTCCTGTGAAATAAGAAATAAAGCATTCAAATTGAACAGAAATTTTCCCATCTAGACATCTGGCTGACAGAAAACTAAGGATTCATTTTAAATCACAGACTTGCTGGTCACTTGTCGTTCAGGGCCACACTAGCAAACCTACGTCTGGCAAAGCCAGAGGTTGAAAACCCACACATTTCTCATTGAATAATTTTCCCTTAAAAACAAACAAACAAACAAACAAAACCTGGCTTTCCCATTAGTAGTCTTGAAAGCAGCAGTGTATCTTCTGGTCAACTGGGTTTACGATCAATAGCTCTACAGCATAAAATGGTTCAGCTGCTAATCCAAGTCCTTCATGGAAGAGCAGACTTTGTGCTAACATGCACCCAGGACATGTGTTCACTTGCACATACAATTTTAACGCTGAGTGCTAGTGTAAGAATCAGTATTTTCAGCCTAGGTAAGCCTGTGTGTGCACTACAGCAGAGCAAGCAGCGTGGTTATGCTGCCATCAAGTGGACACACATTGATGAATTGTAAATATCTTTCTGAAGCAGTAAAGATGACAGTATTTCAGGGCTGTACTAAAAATTTTGGAGTTTTTTAACACCATGCTGAAAAATGTCTGCATTCTCCAGCTGATAAATTATTCATATGCAGATTATTGGGACAGATTTTACTATAAACTCTCCCAGGTTCTCTGGCAACCTTCAGTCACCATAATAACATGGGAAAAATCTGTTTGTGCACTCCTCAGATATATGACTATGTCCTATTCAAAATGCCAGATTACATCAGATGCGTGGAAGCCCCAGTGGCAAAAAAAGGGGGCTGGGGTCCTTTCAAATTAATATGGAGAATGGGGCTCTAAGGAGTGCCCTTGTGATGGCACAAGAAAGATTTTTCACTATCTGCAAGCTGATAGAAAACCATTAAAGAATGCCTAAAAGACAGGGTGAAAAGTTAATTCATGGTCCAAAGGTTTACCTCTAGTGAGCATGCTCTACTTCATACAATTTTTGTCTTCTTCACAGCATTTTCTTCTGGCATTCTACAGCAAAGTTTATCAAAGCTTCTGTCTTTACAGCCAATTTTCACTGAGCAAAAAAAATGCAGCTCACTGAAACATGATGGTTCTCTTCTTAGCCTGAAAATGTTGCTTAAATCACTGTTCCAATTTTTCAGAATAGCTTCATGGAATAAACGAATTTTATACTTTTTGCAGTAATTATTTCTCAGATAAGATAAACTAAATATATTTTAAGTTTTTAAAAGGAAATAATCTAATTTTTGACTCCATTCACAAAGATAATTATATATATATTAGTGAAATACGAAGTATATTTCCCAGTGCTTTTATACCAGTGCTCTTACTAAAAAAAAAGAAAAAAAATAGTAAAAAATTTAAAGTGGAGCTACGGACAATACTCCCCTCTAGGGGCAGAAACGGAATTTGCAGCATTCCATTCAGCACACTTTCATTTGTAAATCACATTAGCGAAATAAAACTAATAGGTCCTCCCAAGTGAAAAACAAACAGGATTAATAAGCCGTTCCCCATAGAGAACACTGCTGTCTGTGAAATCTGTCTGGAGGACATGTTGTGTTCCTGTATTCACGCAGAAGGGCTTTAATGCCACACATATACAGAAGCCCATTTATCAGATTTCCCTAGCAACACACATCCCATCAACTTCTGACCCAGACAACATATCATCAAATGCAGTATGAGAGGAGTACATTTGTCTTTATAAGCAAACACGTGTGTCATGGAAACGTATGTCCTGACAAGTGCTAAAGCTGGAAGTTTGCTCAGCGGATCATACTTGGTATATTTGGAAGTGAAATAGGATGGAAGGTCAGCATCGGCTCGGCTGCTTTCCTCCCCTTCATTCAGGCAGCCAGATGCAAGGTTGCAAAAGCAATTCAGGCATCTCTGTCAATGACAGAGGGTCCAATCCTCCCCACACAGAATACTCCTACGTACAGTCTGGGAAGCTCGCAATTCCTCCCTGGAAACGAGGAGAATGCAGAGCTAACAGAGGGTTGTCTACACATCCCCAGATCCTGAGAACTGAGTAAGCCTGATGGGAGCTACAGGAACTGGGGCTCAAGCCTCAGCTGAAACTCAGTACCTTCACAGCACACTACCACTGAGACAAGCAGCTCTCCCCCAGAAAAAAAAACACCCAATGCAGTCTATCTTCTGAAGGAAAGCCATCCTAGGTAACTCTGCTAGCTTTTACCTTTGTTAGGACAATCAAGGAAGCTGAAGGGGCTGGCTGCTTGTCACAGTCACCTCTGAACAGGTTGGGATGGGATCCTCAAGCCACCTTGAGGCACAGCATGGCTCTGCTTCTGAAGGAGCACAGCTCCATGCATGTTACAAAAGCAGGCTCCTGACTCATGTTTAAGCAGAAAAGCAGAGACACTTTAAAGTTATAGGGGAAAGCAAGCTGATTTAAAAGCTTTGCATGCGATTTCTTATCACATATACCATGGTTAGTAGAAATTTTATTTCCACAGACAATATTCTAACAAAATAATACCTATGTTGCATGTTTTTTCAGGTTACAAAAGCATTCTTTCTGTAGTCTACTAAATCATCAATCCCAAAAAATCAGGGGAAAAGGAGCTGAGTGGGATGATGAGAAGGTCTGTGTCAAATCTATATTGTTTTCCAGCTGCTTATGCTGAGCTTTTCCTCACTAGGGTACCTGTGGCACCTGACAATACTGTGCCATTTTCACCAGAGAGGCACCCCGACAGAGTAACAGGTTCAGTGATGAGCTCTCCTAGGTCTAGGTCACCCAGGTCTCTGCCAGCCGCTGTGGCTTAGCTCCTCACTTCACGAATCAGGGCTTTGCTGCATTTCTTTAACAGTGCAAAAACCAGTGCTTGCACAGATATTGTGCAATCCACCCCACAACGCAATGTTTTGCTCCAGGTTGAATGTGAGTCTGATTTGGACTTCACTTATACAAGTAATTTACAGAGATAATTGGGAATTGCCACTGCAGCAATCTCTGGAGTGGTACTTAGGTAGTCCATGTGGCAGTCAAACTGTTTTTAAGGCTGGCATTACTAACTTTTTTTGTGAAAAGAAGTTTCTCTGATAGCTATTTGGACTTTTAAGTGTGTCTGTGTATCTTCACATTATTTGGTTTATTATTATCACTAGTTTGGGGCTAGTAAGAACAACAAGACACATAGAAGAGAAAATTAGGATGGTTTTTTCTTCTTTTAAACATGACTTGTATCGTGTCTAAGTCTTTTTAGTGCTAATGCAGTTACAATTGGGATGGTCTAAAGCTGTAAGGACATATGTAAGGATACCTTTTCCTTCCAGAAGAAGGGATTCAAGACTAGGGCCAAAAAATTAAAACATGTCTAAAACACCTGAACTAAAACCTGGGAAGCTCCAGGTCCCTGTGTACAGAAGCATAACTGTCTTGAGCCTCAACAAGTCTTAACCACTGAGCCAGTGAGTGAGCCTGGGACTCGCCCTCCCGGCGTGCAGGGCTGTGTGACCCCACAGCAGGACACAGCACTGGCCAGAGCTCAGCTTCCCACACATGGTTGGGAGTTGCCTGCTGAAAACCCAGTCATCTCAGTGCCCAACTTCAGGCTCCTGAGCACTTTGCTGAGTCTCAGGCATCACTCTGGGCTTGTGTATGAAATGCTCAGAATGATCCTTAGTTGCTCAGTAGGTTTTTCCTTTTATCTCTTTTTCAAGTTGTCCGTATGACTATGGTCTTGGAGAAAGCCCTGTTGAAGATAGATGGCAGTCTTAATTACTACAGGCTAATTACCTATAGTGAGCAAATTGCCATACACTGATGTGGGATTTGTCCTGAAAAGAATTTCAGACACCTAAAATCATCGATATTATATCTTCTATCTATGTTACACAATGATGATGCTTGGCAGTATACTCAAATCAGAAGAAGAGTACAACTCTGAAGATCTGAGACACTCATTTGCTTCTCTGTAATATAATGTCCCAGCTTTGTTTGCAGGATTGTACTTGCTAAAGCAGCTTCACAGTCCTGCTAGCTTATGTCATTTATCCCTATGATCATTTGCCTTTTAGCACTATTAGTCAAATTAATAAAAAAATAAATAAAAAAAAAAAAGCTGCAAGGGTTCAAGACGTACTGCCCCAGAACAAAGTCTCAGTTTCTGTTCTTGGATACTGTTCTCCTGCAGTCTGCACTACAGCTGCAAATACAAACAGTAAGAGAGAACAGATCATCATAAAAAAGCTGAACTGAATCATCAAATCTGTTGAGAATATGCTTTCCATTTAATCAAAAGAAATATTTAAGCACTAGCAGTATTCAGAAGCTACAAACTAATTTGTACTGGTAGGCAGCAATTATGTTATCCATTTTTCTTGATATTCACATAAATAAGTGTGAAAGATTGGTTCCCTGGCTCTACTAGGAGTAGAGAAAGTGATGCTCCCCACAAGTAATTGTAGTTATCTGGGAATCAGCATCAGAAGAAATCAGTCCTGACTATTACCTCATGGTATACAGCAGAGTGCCATCATCCTCCAGGCGCAGAAGTTTGTTTGGGGTTGTCATGTTGTGAGCAATAGACTTCTTGCCATTGTGGAAAAAAGTGTCTGGGGTCCAAATCTTGCTGGCGAGCAGGTTGTTAAGAGGGAGGCGTTGCATAGGTCCTTTGAATCGCAGCCTTTCATCTTTCCAGCTTTGTCGGAAAAAAACGTCAATGGTGTATTCCTGGCACAAAGAAGCACTCGAGGTATTGCAGGATCTGAATAGGAACGGTGGTTCCAAAAATGGCTTTAGCAAAGTAAATACAACCAAGCTGGCAGATGCATGCTAACTTACCATTTCTGTGTCTGACACAGGACCAAAACTGGTAACATAGATGTCTGTTTTCACCTGAGTTATTCTCTCTGAAATAAACATAGGCTCCATATTAGTAATTGCTTTAAAATGCAAATACATACTTGCATACATTTATCTATTAATTCCTGTATCACTCAAAAATCCACAAAATATTGAAATTAAGAGCATGCTTGAGGAGGCATTTTATCCCAGATCAAATGCAGTTGTTGACCTTTGGGAGTCCAGGCTCCGTTCTTACAATCAGAAAGAAACCGGCCCTTCAAGGGTGCACTTCCTCTGACTGAGAGGTTTTGATCATAGAATTACAGTATGGTTTGGGTTGGAGGGGACCTTAAAGATCATCTAGTTCCAACCCACTGCCATGGGCAGGGACACCTTCGGCTAGATGAGGTTGCTCAAAGCCCTATCCAACCTGGCCTTGACCTCTTTCAGGGATGGGGTATCCACAGCTTCTCTGGGCAACCTGTGCCACTGTCTCAGCACCCTCAAGGTAAAGAATTTCTTCCTAATACCTAAATCTACCCTCTTCTAGTTTAAAACCATTACCCCTCATCTTATCACTGCACCCCCTGACAAAGGATCCTCCCCCATCTTTCCTCTGAGCACCTTTAGGCAATAGAAGGTTTATATAAGGTCTCCCCAGAACTTTCTCTTCTCCAGGCTGAAGAACCCCAACTCTCTCATCGTGTCTTCACAGGAGAGGTACTCCAGCCTTCTCATTATCTTGGCCACCTCCTGTGGACTCCCTCCAACAGGTTCATGTCCACCTTATGCTGGGGTTCCAGAGCTGGACACAGTACTCACACAAGCAGAGGGGAAGAATCTCCTTCCTTAACCTGCTGGCCACCCTTTTGACGCATCCCAGGATGCGACTGGCTTTCTGGGCCATCAGGGCACATTACCAGCACTTACGCAATACCTACCATAGGACGAGATGAAGTGTATCTTGGAAGGACCTACTCCCCTCTGCTGGCTTGGGTGATCTGCCTGATTTTAGACATCTATCAGAGATGTCCGAAGTTAGGTGAAATTTTTTTTCTACCCTCAAGTCTCTAAGTCCTTCTGGCATCTTTTCAAATCCAGGTCTAATTTAATTTAAGGGCAGAAATTTCAGAAGTTCGTTATGTAAGATAAAAGCATCGAGCCCTATTTTCAAGCATCTCTGTGTAAAGTGAGAGGAGAAGGAGAGAAAGGGATGAAAGCAATGTGTTGGTCTCACAAGAGGAAAGGGTGGGGGTAGCCAGATTAAAAAAGGGCCAGGAAGAAACATAACAGATGGTTTACACATGGGTAGAAAATGAGAGAAATCTGGGGGAAAGAGAGCTGAAGGAGGGCTCAACAAGGTTAGGATGGCAACCACTATTCACATGCTACGGTTTTAAAATAGCTGCTGTAGAAGTTATCAAAAAGACATATCAATACAGATTTTCTGTACTTGTTTAAATATGGATGGTTTGGGGATCTGTTTTTAAAAGGGATACGCATTACCAACATAATTTTACACAGGCTGACCAGTAAGGGAACCTTGCAGCAACCTGCTAGCACAATGTCTTGCTCACTTTAGTAAGTACCAGAAAGAAAAACCCAAACTGTATCCAATTACAGAAAAAAATGTATCACAGATGCTCTCTTAACTCAACCTCAGATGACCTGAGTGACTGAAAGAACACGACTTTCAGTAATCTTTTTCTTGTGCCCCATTTGCTAGGAGACAAATCTACTTTCTGGACTTTAGTTAATCAAACACAAGTCCCCTGTCACAGCCAAGGGCAGGTACCCACTTGAGAGGGCATCACGTAGACGACAGCCCTGTCTAGCAGGGGACCAGCTGAGCCAACGCGTCATCCTACCTCCCAGTCCTGGGCGCAGTCTGTTGTCGTAGCCGTCCAGCAGACCGTCCAAGATCCTGGTGAATATAGTGATGTTATCATTGGTGTCCTCTTTTACTGATGGTGTTGGCGTTTGTGAAAAGCTGTTTTATGCAGACAGAAGGAAACATGTCAAAAGGCATGCTGGTTTCAAGGGGTTTCAGTCTCAAGGGAACTTTGCGATGGAGCCTCCAAGCCTCTGTCCTCTCCTGCTGCTCCTGAATAGCACAGGGAGCTGCAGCCATTTATTTCATCATTACTATAAACTCGTAAATAGCTCTCCCTGAGGAGGACCCAAAGAAGGATCCATGCCATGGAGTGTGGGATCGGGGGACACCTGAGCCCTTTGATCTTTGACCATAATGCACAGGTAGATCCCTGTCCCCTGCGCTACCCTGTCCCACACCAGCCCCACCTCCTCCCCAGTGCTGGCATGGCTCCATCCATAGCAGGGGGCAAGGTCAGCTCACAGCGCCGGCAAAAACTGTTACTGGTTTTCCCCAGGCCAGCTCCCCAATCTTTGGGAGCTACATCAGCTGGCAGGGGAGCTGCATGAGCAGCACAGGTTTGCCTGGAGATGCACCTTCAAGTCTGCCTGAAGGTGCTGTTCAATCTTTAAGTGCCAAACAGCTTCTAATTTTCAAAGTTTCTGTAATTTATTGCCAGAACAAAGGATGAACTCTAACCCTATTTGAGGATAACAAACTCCCACTACATTCAAAAATCCCACTGGGGTATCACTGGGGTATCTGAAAAACATACTGCTGTACAGAAGACACAGTTCTTCACTCCTCCTCTCTCTTTTGCATAAATTAGTTCTCCCTTGTAGTATGCAAATAACAGCAATGTGTAGTGGGCCTCATTCCGTATCTTTTGGGCCAAACTTGTTTTTATTCTGAACTCTTTTTTATTTCATCATTTTATCTATGGCTCAGACCTAGGAAGCTGCTCACAGCACAAGTAACAACTCGCATTTTTAAATCTCTTTGATTTTCTTTTAGAGATGCTTAGGAGAATCCCCTGCTTACCTTTTACCAAAGGTAAGCCTTTGCTTACCTAAAGAATAGACATGAGAGATTATCCATAAGCACGCTTCACCTGCAGCAAGCAATGAGCACCTCTTAAGACAGCTCACACTAGGTGCTTATTCAAGATTCAGCCTCTGCTGAGCTCATCAGCAAATGCTCGAACTGTGACAGGGCACACCACCCCACTAGGAGCTGAACCCACCCTTCCAGCAGACAGGAATAGCCTATGCTCAGCAACCTGAACTCCATGGGAGACAGTCATCCAGAGATTAAAAAAATAAATAAAAAGAATCTGTTTTTATTTACTACCAGTCCCCGGGGAAATAAATCAGTAAATAAACAGAGAAGCTCAGAGTGTCTCTCTGAACAGCTTTCCTTGCAGAATGCTTGTAACAAGTGTGTTTGCTTTACCTAACAGAATAAGATTCATACAAAGAAAGACAAAGAGACCTCAACCTGGTTTTACCTGCATGAGGTTTCCACTAATGAGACCTCACTGACACGCCTGTAATGCATCTGGAAGTTTTAGTGACACCAGACCTAGCTCAGAATAAGCTGTTCTCAGCCATGTATCCCCTCACAGACACGGGGACCCCCAGTCCTGAGCTCTTTCCCGTTACAGTTTCTATGCTTCTGCTGAAAAAGGAAAGGATTGCAAAGCCTGTCAGGACATGGGAGGAAGGCGGGTGGAGGGAGCACAGGTCTGATTCCCTGAAACACCAAAGCCCATGAAAATGCCTGGCTGGGGAGGCTTCTTGTGGCCTGAGTGCAGCTGGCACTGCTGCAACCCTCAGCAAGCTCCACACAGCAGAGCCCAAGGCCACCAAGGATCTCCCCTCACTGCAGATAGAGGCATAGCCACAAATCTTGCCTATTTTTCATCTCCATGGTCAAAAGACCAAATTACTTCTGTTTTCTATGCTGTGACCACAACATCTAGTGAGCAACAGAGGCAGACAAGGTTGCGGACATGTTTGACTATGATGAAAGACAGTTAATCCCGGAGATGCAATTTGATTACAGACACATTAGACATGTTTTCAGGATGGACCATTCCAGATAAAAGACTGTACACTCTTTTGTCAATTGTAGTTTAAGGGATTCACCATGTAAAAGTGAATATTCATGAGTAGCAGCCTAACAAATGCAATCAGAAGACAGAACTTAGAGACTTTCTTATATGTAGCAACCACAATTAATGCTTTGATAAAATCCTAGTATAAAGCATGAAAATCCAGTACACCTAGAATACTATTTTCAACTTTTCTCATCTATTTTATCTTCTTTTTTTTTTCATAAGAAAGAGATATGCATCATGCTGTCTGCCTGCTACACCATATCAACGTAGGAGCCCATTCTCATTTTCCACTGCATCTGACAAAGAAGCAGAGAGATCAAACTTCATTTCATTCCTATAAGTTTCATGAGAAGCTGTGACTAGACAAGGGGAGAGCAATCTAAATTAGTGCCTCATTAAGTAAAAATGTGAGGTTAGCAGTCATCTATTCCCTCTGGCTCACTGACTGGGCTACTCAGTATGCACGTAGCTCAGAAACAGCCTCAGCAAGACCAGCCCCCCTCCTCTCCGATAATTAAGAGATATGGAGGAGACTTGCAGGGTCATTATGAAAGATCTTGGGAGAAAAGGACAGTGGAAGTAACATGTAGGTATAGCAATGGGAGATGGGAACAAGGGATATCAAATGTGGAGCTGGGATTATTGCAAAGATACAATGCTAGAGGCACAGGACACGAAGCTTCACTAGTTTCTCTGCTCTTGAAAAAGCTTGTTATTTTTAGTGCTTATGGCTGAATTCAAAGCCAATCGAACTCTGAGGGAGGATTTCCATTGAACTATTTTTGTGGGGATGGGACAAAATATACTTACTTCTCATAACTGTTCCTCTCAATCTAACAAGAGTAATTGATGCTGCTTCCTTCTATCTCAGCTATATACGTCTTTCACAGGAATAGTACACACATCCCATATACTGAAATACTTTTACTTCTCCACAAAAAAGCTAATTAATAGGGGAAAAAGATAGAGAAACAACTATGGTAAAGACTAGTACAAGGCTGCACTTCTGCAAAACTGCAATCCAATTTAGATTTGGCAGATGACTTCACCCGAGAAAGAAGGCATCTGATTCTGAATTTCAGTGAAATGCCAGTATTATGTGAAATTGCATTTGTAGATGGATTGCTGTTTACTCTTATGTAAGTGTTACTTTTTCTTTCTTAACAGAAAGTTAGAGTTTAATTTCTGTTACTGAAAGTGCATGTGAAATGCATGTTTTGGAGTAAGGGCTGAGGTTGTCGTGACGAAAGACATGTAAACTCTACTTGCAAAGTTACGTGCATATATATTAGATACTACATAGCTCAATGAATAGAGAGAAATAGGTGCTACGTGCCCTAAACTAATTATTTCCACAGAGCTAAGGATTAGGCTTTATCAACATATTAGTAGATAAGCACATTATTGCCTCTCTGCAGTGAAAAATGTTTTTATAGCAGAAATTTTCAGTTAGGGATAAAAATAAACCTAGAAAAGAATCTTAGGGAAATGCTAAGAAAATTCAGAGATAATTGCATTTAAAGCTCATTATGGAACATAAACTAAACCAACCAGGAATACTTCTCATCACATTTATTTAATATTGCAGTTTCAGGGTAACTGAAAATATCAGAAGACACAGAAGGGGCCCATCAGCGTAAAATGTAATAACTCTCTGAAGATGCTCAGCTACCTCTTCTGATGACTTCGTCATTTACCACTTTAAACATCATTGTCTTTTTTGCCATCTAGTTAAAATCATGGCAGGTACTATTCATAACTTAGTTGTAGTAAGAGGAAAATGTATGGTAGATATTTAATGACTGTCCCAAAACTTCTTTAAAAAAAAAAGGTAAGAATTTCTGGAAAAATAACAGAAGAGTATTTTGCTACTGAAATATATATTTTCCTCTCTCTAAGTTTCCAATAACTTGCTTTAATGGGATTGCAATTATATCTGAACTTCAGACAAATGAACAGTTTGTGGAAAAGACAGTGGAGAATGCAAACTTTTCGATAAAGCCAGCTGGCCAGACATCAAAGGAAATAGATTTACTTTTCTAAGTTAGCTTCTTGCCACCCGTTCCGTATGGATTCTTGAGATCTAAAAATGTTGATTTTGTGAATTTGTGCACTGAAGACTCAATTCTTTCACATCAGATTAGAACAGAGGACTGACTAAAATCACGAAACTTTAATACTATTTTCAGATCTTAAAAATTTCAATTCATTTATTTAGCGAGAGCAGTATTTTACTACATTCTGGGAAGGACCAATTTGTGAGCAATGCAGTGAAAGCCTGTTTTTCATAGGGTGACATCTTACAGTCCTCCCCCACAGCAACCTAATGCCCTTTTCAATGTCCTGAACTGCTTCCAGGGTCATTAAACACCTCCCAGTACTCTCAGCTCCCCAGGTCACTGCAGGTCAGGACCTGCAGCTTCACTGGGAAGGCACTGTGTGCCAGGGCTTCTTGAGCACCAAGTACGAGCTGGATGGCCTGAGGGACACTCCTGCTCTTTGGCCAGCTGGCAGGCCAGAGATTCTGAAGCTGTTTGGCTGTTCAGCAGTGGGATTGACTGATAACTGTCTGACTCCTGCAAGCAGTTCTAGAGAGCAATTTCGTTTTCCAGTTATTAAAACTGTCTAATGGGTTCAAAAAGCTATCTGGAGAGATGGAGAACAAAAGGAAGACAGAATAAAAAAATAAACAGATAAGCATGACTGCATGAGGATTAGATAGTTCTTACAAAATTAGTCTTTTAAAATATGAGAAAGAACTCCCTAGCATCACAAGTACTTGGAGTGAGGTATCCCAGCAGAACTAACTGCTTAGGGCTGCAGAGGCTAACTTGAAATAACAGCCCGAAGGAGAGGTATGTTTTGCCTAAATAGCAGGATTATGGTCTTAGTGATAAGGGCTGTGAGGTGGAGAAGAAGTATGCTAAACTACAGACACACCGTGGACTGAATTCTGCAGAGTGTACAGAGAAATACTGGGTTGGCTACACATAACTGGGATCTTCTGTTCTCTGTGTTTCTGCTATTATAAATATTATTAGCAGATGGCAGCTATACTGTGGGTACATGAACAATGTCCATCCCTGCTGGTTTTGGCTCTCAGACAGATTTCTGAAACTGCATGTCCAAAACGCAAACACACCAGGACTGTGCATCACTAGTGTGACCCCATGGATGGCCTGGGACTTGCAAAGTAAGAGCTGGACAGCTTGGAGCCCCCATGGGCTACCTCATCTCTGGGAGATCTGTGTGCAAGCAGCCACCCATGGCACTGACCCTCACAAGGCTGCCACTACCTGGGCCCCCTGAGGGCCCACAAGCAATCAGTGTTCTATCTCACCTGAAAATACTCTTCATGGTTGTATTTGACTTCTAATCATTCTCTAGCTTTATTAATAATGTTTACTTTTGAGACAATTGTGAGCTACCTTGAAATGCTTACGTAAAATACCTTAACATGTTAGAGCATTATACAAGTCAAGGCTGAATTCAAGCAGGCTTGGAAAAGCTTTGACTTGTGCTGGACCGTTTCTGCAGAAGTAGATTCATAAAACTGTTAAACCAAAACGGGGGGGGAGGGGACTTCACAACCTCTTCTCAGTTCATCTATATATTTGAATTTTAATTCAGTGATTTTTCTTTAGATAGCTGCTACCAATTATGTCTACAGTCCTCCTCTACTGCCTACTAACGTGGATAATTCTCGATAGTCATTACACATTTATGTTAAACATTAATCACAGTCTTTTGCTGAGATTTCTCAAGTAGCCTAGTAGATTGAGATACATAATTTCTGTTTATTTTACCAGGCATTGTGCATCAAAATCCCCCAAGGTGGCTGTGGCTATGCCAGCAAAAACCATATTTATGATTTAATATAAATATGGAATGACTATGGAGAACTCTAGAAAAATATCTGCCTTCATCTGTAATGTCCTACAGTATTTTGGTTTTTAATTTGTGCTCCTTGGACCAATCACTTTTATCTAGCACATTGCAAAACACACTGCAATATAACAGTGCAGTAGAAACATGGATGAAGCTAATAAAGAAGAACCTGATAGCAACAGTGTTATCAGTATTAGATTCCTGCAGTTAATACAGCAGCCTACATGTTAATTGTACTGCTCTGTCCTGAAGAGTCAGTCCCAAAGCACTTAGCAAATTACACTCTGAAACTGCTTCTGCCTCTGAAGCAGAAGCGCTGGAGCATCCTCTGTCTTTTGAGCAGGGTCAAAATTCAGCCCTAAGGCAGTGTGTGAATGGTGCAGTGAATTGGAGTTGCTTATCTCTGCAGGCCTGGACTAAAATTACTAGATCAGAAATGAGGGGCGAGGGGGGTGGAGTGGGGGGAATTTATGGGATGATCTCATTTTAGTGCACAGAAGCTTTTCAACTAACTTGCAAAAAACAAGTGTCCTAGTTTCCTCTAATTGTCCTATTCTGGTTATCTGCGAGGTTACAGGTCACACTGATTTCTGCCTGGGACTTTGATTCAGTATTTGCTTTGGAGTCAAAAAGGAGTTAAACCTTCTGGGTTTTGGGTTGCTTGGTTTGGGGTTTTTTTTTGCATTCTTGTCTATCTGTTCTACTGTTAGAAGAGAAACACACTTAGAAGACCCACACACCAAGCAGGTCACACTCAACTATTGCAATGTGCTGCCTTATGCAGGGATGACAAACAACAGAGAAGGACTTAAGGTTATAGTCACAAAGATTTTCTCAATGTGGAAATACTTTGTCAAACTACAATAATGCAAAGACAAGTTTAAAGCCAGTCCCACTCTATCTCGGCCCTCTTAAATTCTGTCATAAAATCCTGGGAGACTTTTGCCTTAGACCACGTTGAAAGCAGGACCAGGTTTTTCCAAGGTGAAAAAACGAGTGTGAAATTCATTGCATCCTTTGTAGAGTGCAGTCCTACAACTGTTCATATAAACCTCCCAGGTCACAGCCTTCCGCCTACCTGCATGGGACACATGCTGGATACCAGGCCAAGCTTTGCTTACAGCATAGACAGTCATCACTCAAAGTTTGGTCTTTCTCCTAGTTCCAATCTGGAACAAATCAGTTTGCTTGAAATCAGAAACTGATTTGCATCTCCATTTTGTATCTTCTTATAGCAAGGAATTGATGGGTGTGCTTGTGAATCAGCACGTTGGGAGGATTCATCTTTTTCTGGTGAAATCATAAATAATTGTTCTCCTCCACAAAGCAGAATCAACCTACGTTTCCCAAGCACTTGCAAAATGCTTTTTCCAGATTCCATTGTATAGCTCATATTCAGAAAGTTCTTAAGGTCTCCGGGTATAGGAAAAACATATAAACAGAGGGTTTCTGACTTTATTTTTCATTTTCTGAGAGCTGCAGTTGGAATATCTCTTCGATACAGTTTTCAGAATATCACTGTCAGGAAAGCATCCAAAGCAAAAAAAAAAAAAGGAAACAGGATTCTTTGCTATATGCTTCGGGGAAACACGATTTCTAATTATTCTAACAAGTTTCAAACTCAGACATCCTTCTAAGCAGTCACTATCTTAGGTCACTCAGGAGGAAAGCCTGTACCCGCTAGTAACATGCATCAAGTCCCACCATTGCAGTTTTGGGGGTTTTTTTGTACTACTGCCTATAACCAGCACCCATCAGGTGAGAGGGAAGGTGCAAGACATCACATCACATCCACATCACTGGCACAGGGGCAGAGGGAACCACAGACCCTGGCTGTGCCAAACCCAGGTCAGAGCACTCAGCAGCTGTAGGCCTGGTCTGAGCTCCTTGTGCCCCACAAGCCTTTCTGCAACAGCGTTGCAGGCATAAAGAACTGATACAAGAGAGCAAATTTGAACAGACCAAATCACTCCGTTCGCCCTGACACCAGCACCTTAAGATGAAACGCAAAGCCCACTTGTTTTGCTCAGCTGCTCCGTACCACACGGAGCTAAGGTTTCTCATTTCCTTAAAAAACCCACAGCAGAAATTCAAATGCAGCTGGCAACTCACCCAAAGTGGCTGGCTAAACTCATGGAAACACAGAAGAGGAAGAAGTTTTTGATCATGATAAAGTCAGAGACCATCCCATTGTCCATTCCAGAGGAGAAGTGGAACGCAGGTGGTTGCTTTGGTGAAGGTGCAGCTGTTCACTTTGTTCTTACACTGCAACAATAAAAAAAATTGATAAATTATTGCATGGACAGAGAGCAAGATAGCGGAGTTCAGCTAACACCGCATCTTTTGCTATCTGCGTTTTTCACAAACTTATCTAGGCTTATGTAAACATCAGCTGTTTATGTAAAATTGTGTATCTTCAAGGACATGTTTTACCTTCTGCTGACAGCAAACTGCAAAACAGGAAAAATTCTTTGTGGCCCAGCTTTTCCTTATATTCGTCTGTGGTATAAGTAACTAAAGAAATAGCCACCATTTTCCGAATGCCAATTTCAACCCTTTACCTATTTCAACAACTTCCACATGCCTGCAAACCCAGGGCCGTGTGCAGCCTCCGCATCCTTTCCTTCCATCGCAATTTTTTCCCATTAAATACCCGGCTTCCCTTTCCAAAATCCCAGTTGAAATGCCAAGAAACACCTACTGCTTCTTGGAATTCATGCTGCTGATGCACGGCTTAGCAAAAGGAGGGTGGGTTGTTGGGGGGGGGGGGGGAAGGGGGAANNGGGGGGGGGGTGAAGAGGGTAAAAAGTGACCTTCCTCGCAAAGGCACATAAACCTCACGCTAGCACGAAGAATGACAGTAATGTAGCTGCTCCAGCGACTGCTGCTTTTTGGATACCTGCCTCAGCGACCAGATCACCAATTTCAGCATTGTGCACTAACGTTTTCGTCTGTGCCCTATTAAAAACAAACAAAAAAACCAAAACCACAACAAAACCCCCAAAAGCCAACAAAACAAAGAACAAACAAACCGCCCCGAACCCAAAAAAAAACCCCAAAAAAGCCCCAGAAACATACCCAGAGGGGAATTGCGTGGATTTTCCACCTGAACCCTGTGCCCCCGTGCTACATCGCTCAGCAACTTGTTCTCCCACCCCGCCAGCGCCGCAAGGCAAAATGCCCGAACCAAAAGCCGCCCCCCGGGGCTCCCCCGCCCGGCCCGCGCTGCCCCGCACCGGGCACTGCGGGGCCGCCGCTCCCTTCCC
>VZRR01005980.1:318168-351856 GCA_013398015.1 Oreocharis arfaki
CGCGGAGCCCGCGGCCGGGAGCGCGGGGCGGTGTGCGGGGCGCGCCCGACCCTCTGGCACCCCGGCGGGGACCACCCGGCAACGGCCCGCTCCCGGACCCGTCGCAGCCCCGGGAGGCTTCAGCAGCTCCCCGAGCTCCCGGCACTGGTCTCCCGCGAGCAGCCCCCACCGAGCGCCCTCCCGGGCAGGGTCCCGGGTGAGCCCGGCCGGCACCGACCGTCCTCGGGGAGAGGGAGCCTCTGCCACAGCCCAGGCGTGCAGGTGTCGTGTGACCGTGGGGAAGCGGCACGGCGGAGCTTGCCGGTATACAGGCTCGCTGCACCACACGTGTATAAGCGTACATATGTATACACACATCCAGGCATACCCAGATCTTAGCTATACTCCTCTTCCAGTGGACCTGACCTAAACCGTCATAGCCCTAAACTGCTGAAGTGGTAGGTTTATATCCACAACACGAACTCTCTTTTTACATCTTCATTATTAGACATCCATAGTTTCCATATCAGTATAACAAATTCCAGGAGACCTGCAACAACTTCGAGGTTTCCTTGTGATTGTGTGTGGTGCTGTTCCTGAAAAATGGATGCACTGTTTCACAGTTTCAATGATAGGAGAATTACACTCACTCCATGTTCGAGTCACATATATAATGTACTGCTTGCAGGTGCATTTTGAACTACATGAAAGATTAAATGAGTGTTGTATAGTCCCAGTTCCTGGGAATTCCTTGAGATAAATGCAACGTTTTGCAGCATCTGCATGTTACACATGATAATATATGATTTCAGTATATACTGCTGTGATTGTATTTCAAAGTAACACTCCAAACTCAGTTATTAAATTATCAGCTCTAACGAGGTAATGCATGTCTTTCAGGCAACGTTATGGATCAATGAAGCACTTGTTTTTTTCCTATATCCATATAAAAGCTCTATGAAATTAATCCCTCCACTGAAATCAATATTGGTTCTGTAGCTCATTGCCACGGAGGGTGCTGCTCTATGAGTGTCTAGTTCCCAGTCTGCACCTTCTGAGTAGAAAACTGGTCCTTAAAAAGTTCAGTTTAGATTTTTTTCCCACCTAACAAAACCAGAAATGTTGCCCCAGGGAGAATTTTCCGTGTAAACAATGAATCATTTTCCTAGTATCAATCGAGCAGCATTTTCTCGGGCAGTTCTTTGTAATTCCCCTCTTCAACATTCCCTTGAGACTCATCAGGGATTGACTAGATGATCTTTAAAGGCTCCTTTCAACCCAAACCAGCCTATGGTTCAATGGCTTTGTATCTGGTGCTTAGCTGTGTTCAAGTTTTACAGGAATGATTTATAATCTTAAAAGCACAGCCAATGACATACGTTGTTCCTTAGTGACTTCAATAAATATGAAGTTGTGAATGAATGTTGCTATCAGAACAGCTTTCCCAGTGCTTAAAAATATCTGAGTTAAGTAGTATGAAGCGCCAGTAGTTTCTTATGATAATGTTCTTGCCTAGGAGTGTTTAAATCACATTTTTTACAGTGCTTTGATTTCTAGTACAAACTATTTATATCTCTATATAGGTGATGATGTAAAAATACGTGATCTTTAAATAATTTTACAAAAGAGATATGCAGGAATATTGGCCTAGACTTTGGTGCAAGTGGGTGAGAGCTGTGTGCTTTGGCCTGTCGCTCCAGCTCCCTGGCGAGCAGAACTGAGTCTCCGTTCCTCTGACTCCCTACAGCTCCGTGAAGCCATATGCTGCAGATCCGCTTCTCAACACCGAAGGGAGAAAGCGTTTAGGAACTGGGGGAGCAGAATAGCAAGAAAATGTTTAAGGAAAGCTTAAAGGGAAAAGAAGAGATAAACGAGAATGATAGACTCACAGAACGGTTTGGGTTGGAAAGGGATCTTAGACATCACCTAGTTCCACCCCCTGCCACGGGCAAGGACACCACGAAAGCGCCTTACTCTGCGAAACACCGAGCAGAGAAGTGCCGATGTCCCGCGTCGCGGTGCCACCCACTCCGCGCCGAGCCCACCCGCTGCTGCCGCCGTGTCACTGTCCCCGGGTGGGCGACCTCGGCCAGGGGCCGCAGTTGGTGCCTTGGCCGCCGGAGGGCAGCACAGCTCCACGCAAGCGGCGGCATCGGTGGCGGGGCACGGGCAGCGGCGGGAGCCGGGCACCGCTCCCTCGGTGGGGCACGAACCGGGCTGGTCAAACACTGACTGCACAGGTCTGCGGGCTGGATCCCGGCAGGACAGCGGCTTTGGCCTGGGATCGCGGTTATTGCCGGCAACAGAGCTCGCTGCTATGACGGCAACGGTATCTCACGTCCTCCGCTGTGTGTTTCTTGAGGCGCTCCCTTGTGACTCACACCCTGTTTGTATCCTCAGCCTCCTTGTCACGTTTTAAAGGATACGTTGAATTTAGTATGTGAATCAAATGCTTTCTATTAGGGTCAGGGAAATGTTTTGTTTGGTTGATTGTTCTCTGTGCGGGTGTGTAGCAAAATACCAAAGGGGCCATTCCATACAGTGATTTTCTTTCAAATTTCGGAGAAGTTTGCGTGGTCCCTCTCTGACAGTTCTCCTCCCTGTTTCACTAAGTAATGTTGCTTATTTGCAGAGATGCATGCATTTGAGGTCAATCGTTCTCCACATGGGATTGAAACAATACTGCAGGCAAATTGGACTCTGATTTTTACCATGGCACATGCTCAGGAGCTCACTGGGAAACACACACCAACCCCTCACTGTGAAACTGTTAGAAAATGGCCTGTTTTCCCAGTAGCCAAAGGTGTCTCTGTAATTGATCAAGTCATTTCTTCTTCCAGGAGAGTTACAGAGAACTCATGAAGTTGCCTGGAGGTGTGACATGCCGTGGGAATTGGTGCGAGTAGGCTCTTCAGAGACATTCTCTTCTACCAAAACAATTCAATTCCATCATCTAGGTGGGGAGGACTGCCTGTTCTCTTGCAATCTTTTGCCTTTGGCCTCCTAGCTAAAGATTCCACAAAAGGCAGCACTTGGAACAGTGACTTTGGTGATACAAACCTTTTTCCAATAGAGCGCAGTCTGAATACATCAGTCAGTGAAGGAACCTCTAATCATCAGCTAATACAGACTCCGCCACTCTCAGTGCAGAGACTGGGTCTAGGTAAAGGGTGAAAGTCTTGGTTTCACTCCCTTCTTTACTAGTGTCTGTAAAGACTGGTGTCAAGACTCTATAGAGCCTGGGTGAGACACACCGAGAGTTCCCCAGTATGAGAGACATGCACATGGTAGAAAAAGTTGAGCGAAGGACCAAAAAGATTATTAAAGGACTGGCGTGTCTCTCCTATGAAGGTGAGATTCTCTCCCCCAGGCAGAGCTGGTATTAGACAGGAGAAGAAAAGGCTAAGAGGGATACTTATCCATGGGTGTAAATACCTGAGGGCTGGGGGCTGAAGGAGACAGACTTTGCTTAGTGCTACTGACTGACAGTAAGTCCTGTGAAGAGTAGCTGAGGGAGCTGGAGTTGTTTAGTCTGGAGAAAAGGAGGCTCAGGGGTGACCTTATTGCTCTCTACAACCACTTGAATGGAGGCTGTAGCCAGGTAGGAGTCGGCCTTTTCTCCCAGGCAACTAGTGACAGGAGGAGAGGAAATGGCTTCAAGCTGCACCAGGAAAGGTTCAGGTTGGACATCAGGAAGAACTTCTTCACAGAAGGAGTGGCTGAGTATTGGAATGAGATGCCCAGGGAAGTGGTGGAGTCACTATCCCTGGAGGTGTTCAAGAAATGACTGGATGTGGCATTTAGTGTCATGGTCTAATTGACAAGGTGGTGATCAGTCAAAGGTTGGACTTGATGATCTTGGAGGTCTTTTCCAACCTAAATGATTCTGTGACAGGAAAAGGTATAGCAGGCACAAATTTAAAAACGTTACATTCCATCTGAGTACAAGAAAACATGTTTTTACTTTGAGGGTGGCCAAACATAGGAACAGGTTGCCCAGAGATGTTGTGTAGTCTCTGTCTCTGGAGACAAAACTTGAAGGTAAATGATTCTGGGAATCCCACTGTAACTGACCCTGTTTGAGCGGGGGGAGGAGGGGGTGCAGTCAGTAATCTGCAGAGGTGCCCTCCAGCCTCAGCCATCTTGTGATCCTGTAAGCTATGAAAACTGTGCCTTCCTGTGAAACTCTTGCTTAATTTCTCCAAACCATTTCACAATGTGTGAAATGTGTCTGGTAGTGACATGATACAAACCACCTTGCTGATGTGAGAGGTATTAGAGTCTAACAGACATTGGAGCATTTGGTGTATTTCTGAATGATAAGGAGGGAGGTTGATAGCTGTTTTTTCCCTCATGTATGCCCACTCTATAATGCCATGGACACCATAAAACATGCTGCATTTCACCTGTCTGCTGGGCCATGCTGCAGACAAAGCTACATTTAGGACCTGGTGTTTTGGAGGTTTGTTCTGTGCATCCCAGGGGCGATAGGGAACTACTTTACTGAGTTTTGTGAAATGTGTCTGGGGGCAGAGTAATGCTGGGAAGGATTGCTCAGAGATAGAGTTGGTCCCTTTTTCTTTAGCATAGAAGACATCAGTGGTGCCACTGGGAGAGAGAGGCAGATGCCTGCCTGCTGTGTTCCAGAAAAATTCTAGCTGGTTATGAGAAGCAACACCTTTAGCAAGGGACACAGATGCTTCTGTGCGCTATTTGTTGTTATTCCTGAATCTGCAGGTTCAAAGGTGCTATAACTTCATCTGGATCTAATCCTGAGCAGGGTGCTTTCTGCACGGATTCAGTTTAGAAATGAATGAAAGGCTGCATTTTCCCTTTGGCAGTTCTGCTGAGGACAACCTTCAGTCAATTTCCACGTATTAGACTAACACCTGAGCAAATGTTCAGGGTGTGCCTGAATACTGTTGTCATGGATTTATAGAATGTCCTAAGATTCATTGTTTCTGAAAACCACTCTAGGCACCTTATAGAGGTCCCTACTCCAAGACTAGAACCCCCAATGCTGGCAGCCTTATTTCTCAAAAGTGTCTGTCAAGAAATGTAATACCTTTGTATTAGAGGCTTTGCCCCATTAGACCAGCAAAATGTTTCCTAGAGGTACCTTCCACACCCAAAGGAGTGGAGAACATTTCCAACGTTTTTCGGCCCATTTTGAGGTTTTAATGCTCCGACTCTTAGGTTGGACCATTAAAGTAAAGATTGTTACTTGTAGTGACATCCCTGTCTTTCTATACCCGTATAAAGGGGTTCCTTTTTCTCCAGACCCACTTTGTTGTTTGATTCCTTATAGTTCCCTTGTCTCTTACCCATTCTCTCCTCCCTACAGGTTAACCCAGCTGGAGGGCTGATGGTGGGGCTCATCAGGCCTGGCACTGCCCTTGCAGTGCCTTTGCAGGGAAATGTCAGACATGTTTTGACCATTTGTTTATATCACTTCAGCTTGCCACTGAGATAGCCCTTTTCGCCTCTACCGTAGAAAAGAAAGAATTTCATCCACACCAGTAGATAGCAATGAAAACTCAGAGTGAAGGGTCAAACCTCCTTACAAATATTTTTCCAGTGGAAGAATTGTGGTTTTATTCACATTCTTGCTAGGTTCAGATGTGAAATCTGCTCCCTGTTCCAGCAGCCTGCGAAAGTCTGCCCTAGAAACACAAATAATGAAAGCCAAAGGGATTTACAACACATCCTGGTTCATGGTCTTAGATTTGGGAGGCAGAGGGGCTGCCTAACAAAATCCCTCCTGCATCACATAGTCCACGAATTTCTGTAGTACTATAAACTGTGACTTTCTGTTTTGCTTTCCTCTTGTGTTGTAAGAATACGGTCTCTTTTTCCTGCGTCTCCATAAACTGAAGAAAGTCACCTCTTCAATGGGTGTTATATCCCATAAACAAGGGCCTGCTGTTATCTCACCTTGAATCTTACCCTGGTTTCTTCTCTTGTTGGCACTGTGCTTTTAGCAGAGATAAGTTTGTGGACACAAGATTTTTGCACACAAGTGAGCATCAACTCAGAAAACCTGTGAACCAGAATTTTATGACCCTATCATATATAAAATACCTTTAGTTACTTTCTTCCAAATGGTTAAATTTACTAGTTAGCATTTTAGCTAGGTAGGGTAGCAGTTATACCTATAACTGAAAAATCATGGGTCATTAGGTCAGCATTGTACATAATCTTTAAGGCCTCAGCCTGGTGATTTGGGTGCAAATTTACTGTAAGTAAGACATTGCATGGTGCACTCCTTGTGAGGATAGAGCACACCTTTGGTGATACAGTGGAACAAAAACTCATTTAATTAAGAAAGTTCTTTGTGGAAAAGAACCACAACAATTCAGCTTCATACATATGATTCCTAAAGAAATCTTAATCAGGCTTAAACTGGAGCATGCGAGCTCTGCATCACTATTCAAGGCTTTATGCATATGCTACTGTACGTGTAATTCCTTCATAAGAGGAAGGAGAGAACAAATCTTAGAAGGAATAACACAGAAATTCATTGAACTAAGAGGAAAGGATCAATGCTGATAAATTCTTTATTAAGCATATATTTAAATATTCATAATGGATGGAAGGTGAGTTTACTAATGGACAATGTAGGACTATTGTAAAATAATGTATTTACTGATGTTAAGAACAGAGTATTTGAAGTTCAGAAATTAGTTAAATACAGACAAGAGGTACCAAAATCTATTTGACATTCAGAGCAAATCCGTGAATTCTATTATACATGCATATGCATGTATCTCTCTCTCTCATATTTAGGTTATAAGCTCTACATATTTATGCCTATTGATACACATATGTACATATCAGCTGTCAGCTGGGTTTTGGCTGTGTAAATACTAAGATAGGATTGGATTAGCATGTTTTAAGTTGTTGTGATGAGCTCAGGTCATTTTTTGGCTGCTGTAGTTTCCATATCTACTGCATTTCACTGTGTTGTTTATATGTGTGCTGGGCACACTGACAGAACTCATTGTTTCTGTTTCTGATCAGTATAGGTAACTGTCAAAGATGCCAACAAATATTAGTATCCACTTCCGTAAAATTTCACATAAGCTTTCAAGTCACCCTGTTCACAATTCATTACAATAATTAGCTGCTGCTACAGGAAAATACATTAATGCATACCATTTGGAAAGCTGTAGACACTACTTACATTTATTTTAGGATTTGCAATATACCAATTTTCAGGCTGAATTTATTGGCAAAGGTTAGGTGGGAATAAATGTTCTCTGCAGTTCTGAATCCCATTAAATGTGATTTCTGTTGTATAGATTCGAGTACTATAATTAATAAAATTTCAAGAAAAATGAGTTTTTGAATTGTTTTGTCTAGAATTAACATTTGAAATTGAATAGAGCTGGTAAAGAAAAAAAATGACCTGACAGTGCCTTGTTTTAAAAAAGATATTGATTTCAAAATATTTACAGGATGTTAAATATTAATGGTTGAACTATAGCAACCATTATGATGTACCACATGAATGCAGGTGATGCCAGTCCTACAGCTTCGTAGGAAAATATTTTGTCAGTCCCAGTGGAGTAGAATTCAGAGAGATAAAACCAGTAACATGTATTATGTATATCAGTCAATAAGCCAGATTTTTGTGCAGTATAAATTGGCCAAGTGAAGGGCAGCAAAACTACACCCATACATCAGCTGAGGTTATGCCTGGAGTGTGACCCAGTAATTATGACTCAGTCAGTGAGAGTTTGTTTGAATCTGAAGAATGAGATTTGGCAGAAATATTAAACAGGGGCTTTTTTTTTATCACAAATTTATTCAATGAAAAATGCAGGCGGCTTGCTCACAAAACAGCTGCAGTGCAGGCTCAAATTCACCAATTTGTATTAGTCAATGGAGAAAGGTAGACTGAAACACCAGAGTTAATGAGAATTTTGGTTTTAATATTTCTGAAAACATCAGTGGGATGGAAGAGGAGGCTATAATTGCAGAAAGACTTAAGAACAGCTGTGAGAAGCCATCATATAACCCATGCTTTGGACATTCTCTTGTGCTGTGAGAAAGTCAAATTAACTCTTTGCTATGGGCAGTCATTTTCTTTTTGGGCATTGGGAATTTTTTATGGGTTTTCCTTGTTCTCTCCTCTTAGACTGTTCCAGTTTTACAGAGGTGATTAAGTGTTCAGCCTATTTAGGATGTAGCAGATTCAAGTTCATTCCTAGGTGCAGAGTGTTTTTCTTGACAGGTTGTGCTGTAGTTTTTGAAGGAAGGAAACAGGCATATGAACTGGAGGGACAGGGCTGCACATCTATTGCGTCTGGTCCTTACTTTAAGGTCCACAACAACTCTATTGGCTGCATGTTTTTGAGAAAGAATACTGTTTGCTTAAGAAAAAGACCTGGATTTATCACCATGCCTTTCACCTTCAGCAGCTGAAAACTAGTGGATTAGTTTGGGGTTATATGCTTTGAATGGATCACAGACTGCTGGTCAATTTCTGCAAGAAACTTTACCTGCTTATCTTAACAGATCGCTTGTGGATGCAAGGAGCTAACACCCATGTTAATTTTAGCAGCCAAAAAGTGGGAATGGTCAATGAGCACAGCATCTCAGTTGCACAGAAGAGGATCAAAAGAGTAGCTTCAAAGAGAAAACAGTGACTTAAATAAAACATGACCCCTAGAATGACTGCGGTTTGATCTACTGGTGTTTTCCCAGTTTACTAAAAAGAACAAAACAAGAGCTATCAAATGTTAATCAGATGCTTTTTGTGTGGAGACTGCTGGGGCAGCATTCTGGATATGTCCAAGACAGTAGGAGGGAATGATTTCAGGTGAAGGATCCAAAAGAGAAATTAGGCCTGTGTTGTGTTTCTTCTAACACACTCTGGTCTGATCTGTCCTTGTCTCAGCCCTTCGTGCCTCCCATTGGGTGTCAAAAAGGCCTGTCATGATTTAAGCCCCCTTCCCAAACTCAGGTCAGCCCTCCTTAGGGTAACTCCTCCCATTTATATGCCAGGCATGATGTTCTGTGGTGTGGAATATCCCCTTGTTCAGTTTGGGCCATCTGTCCCAGCTATGCTCCCTTCCAGTTTCTTTTGTGTACCTCATCACTGGCAGAGCACGAGACAAGGAAAATGTCCCTGACTTAGGATAAAAACAACTTAGCAAAAAACCAAAACATCAGTGTGTTATCAACACCATTCTCATTCCAAATACACAACACAGCACTGTGACAGCTACTGAGAAGAAATTAATTCTACCTTTGCTGAAACTATGAGAGCCCGTCAGTTTTCCACTGTTAACTGTGTTTCATCATAAAGTGCCATTTTTTGGGAAATCAGATTATGGTGCTTTTGTCACAGCTTTATGAGTTCCAGCATCTACATCATGGAAAAGTAAATTACCTGCTCTGGAACCACCAGCAGCCTGGTAGCTAAGGCATTCATCCAGGCATGGGTGAGCCCTTTTGTAAGCACTGGACTGCAAGATTAGTCTCAATGTGAAGACAGCTCCAAAATTCTAGCATCTGACCTTTAACTGTATGTCTTATTTTATGGATGACCAGCTTGGGCTGCCCAAGGCTTATAGACCACTTGAAATGGTAGACAAAGTTGGTGAGAGCCGTGGTTTCTCAGCACCTCTGTCTGCGAGGCAGTGCAATCTCCAGTAAAGTGCTCAGGGTTGCAAGCCATGAATTTTAATCCATACTCTGCCACTAATTCACTGTGTAGCTCCAGGCAAGTCCCTATCTCTTCAGCTGTAAAATGGGAATAATAATAATGGTTTCCTATCTTTCAGCAGCGATAAATTCATCTGTGTTCTTGAGGCATGCAAATACTACAGTGATGAGTGGCCCAGAAAAGACCGTGAAAAAATGAATAATCCTCTATTTACAGCAGGCTTTGGGTGTGCAGTAAATAAGGGACTGCTAACTGGCTGGTGAAGATTACTTTTCTAAGTAACTGCTTATTCAGTAGGTACTGTGTAATCAGTACATACTTATCCTGTGTAATGAATGATAAAGGGTTCCTTGGGGGAAAAAAGGGGAGGTAAAGACAGATTTCAAAAAAATCTTAATACTGATTTACAGGAAAGTACTGTTAGGATTTCATCAACCATTTAGGTTCTAATGATCTTCAATTTCAAAGCTCTTGGCTTTGGCAGACATCATAATGTTCTTCTGAGACAATTGTCTTCTGTGCAGGAACATGTTTAGGTGTAGTTTTCTGCCCCCTGCCAAGAGAGAGCGAGGATGAGTTACTCAAAAAATGGCACTGTGGCTGTGCACACATATCATTCTTCATGTGCAATTATTTCTGTCTGAAAAACAGGAAAAACTAATCTAACATGTTGTGGGTTCTTTTTTTTTTTAATGGCTGTTCTGATCACACCCTTATATTCCCACTCTTATGTTGCATTTTTCTGAGTTCTCGGGTTATTTTCAAGGTAGGTGACCTGTACAATACAGTGCCTTTCTCTTTGTATACAAATAAAATTCCCCTAAAGGGCTCCTCTCTTAACAAATACATTTGTGCTGTTGAAAGCAGCAGGGAAAACAATGAAGGTCATTGTATATGGTGGAATGCTAATGCTTCAAACTTTATTAGAGTAGTCTGAGCATGTTTATCCTGCAGTTTAACTGCTTATTAGACCATTGCTATCACATCTGTTAAAAGCATGTGCAATCTGCAAAACAAGCTGCCAAACGTCCATTTACAATTACATTGTTCAGAGGTCTGTGTTATCATTCTGGCTGGGTAGATGACAGGGAAGAAGTGCCTGTTGTCTTTAGCAAGGCTTTTGATGCTGTCTCTCGTAAGAACCTCACAGGTAAGCTCAGAAAGTGTGGGTTAGATGAGTGCGCAGTGAGAATGAGCACACAGTGAGATGAGCACACAGATTGAGAACTGGATGAAAGGAAGAGCTCAGAGGGTTGTGACCAGTGGCATAGAGTCTATTTGTAGACCTGCAGCAAGCAGTGTTCCCCAGAGGTCAGCACTGGGACTAGTCTTGTTCAACTGATTCATCAATGACCCGGATGAAGGGAGGGAGTGTGACCTCAGCAAGTTTGCTGATGATAACAAGACGGGGAGGAATGACTGACACACCAGAAGGCTCTGCTGCCAGTCAGTGAGACTTGGACAGGCTGGAGAGTTAGGCAGAGAGGAACCTAATGAAGTCCAACAAAGGCAAATGCACGGGAGGAACAACTCTGAGCAGCAGCACAAGCTGGGGGCTGACCTGCTGGGAAGCAGCTCTGCAGAGAAGGACCTGGGGATCCTGATGGACAACAAGCTGTCCATGAGCCAGCAGTAGGGCCAAGAAGGCCAATGGTGTCCTGGAGTGCATTAGGAATAGCGAGGCCAGCAGGTCAAGAAAGGTGATCCTCACCCTCTGTTCAGTCCCAGTGAGACAGCATCAGGACTGCTGTGTCCAGTTCTGGACTTCCCCATTCAAGAAATATAAGGAACTGCTTGACACAGTCCAGTGGAGGGCTATGAAGATGATAGGGAATAGATCATCTCTCTTGTGAGGAAAGGTTGAGGGATCTGGGACTGTTTAGCCTGCAGAAAAATAAGAGGATATCTTACTGATGGAAACAAATTGATATTTGTATTGATGAATACAAGTATCTTAAGGCTGGGTGCCAAGAGGATGGGTCCAGACACTTGTCAGCAGTGCCCAGCAACATGACAAGGGGCATTGGGCCCAAATGGAAACACAGGAAGTTCCCTCCAAGTATGAGAAAAAAGCCTTTACTTTGAGGGTGACAGAGCGCTAGAACAGATTGCCCAGGCTGTAGAGTCTCCTTCTGTGGAGATAGTCAAACCTGCCTGGAAGCAGTCTTGTGCAACATGCACTAGGTGGACCTGCTTTAGCAGGGGGCTTAGATTAGACCATTTCCAGAGGTACTTTCCAACCACAACCGTTCTACGGTTCTGCAACTCTCTATTTCATACTTGTGTATATGATGAGTTAGTGCAGCAGTCCCCTGATGGGTCTTGTTTGAGTATAGTTTTGAGTCATGCTTACTTTTCTATATAGAAGAAAATCTCTGCTTTGCCAAGACAGTTTGCATAGATTTGTTAGTCTGATTTGCACCCCATTTGGTGGTGCTATATTTAAAATTAGGACATATCAAATTAGAATCGTGATATTTGCAGTAGTCTTGATATAACAGGAAATCATCCACTGTGTAATACTTACAGCCCTTCAATTTATCTAATAAAGGAGTATGTTTTATTGTAATCTAGCTCTACACATTTCTAGACATTTACTTGATGTTCTTATCTGTGATATTGAAGATCTATTTGAAATAATAAGAATACATTGCATAAAGCAATGTACTACATGTCCTCAAAGGATATTTAAATTTATATCTTAAAATAATTTTTTCTTGCTACTTGTACTGAAAACCTTCACAAGCAAATATTTTGGAAAAAATTGCTTCCCTAAATGTTTCTTTATACGCCCTGATCTTATGATCTACACACATAATTCACTCTAGGCATGTGAATTTTTGGCAACTGAACCCACATGCAAAGTTGTGGCAGTGATTAACTCAGTAGAAACATATTTGCAACACTGTCCTTTAGGTTTTTACTTTTTACTTAACAAGTGGTGCTACCAGCTATGAGCAAGATACAAACAATAGGCACAGAATTATTGTTAGGCATGGCTGTTACCTCTAGTCACTTTTGAATTCAACATCTGCTCTCTCACATTGAAAACATTTTAAAAATAGTTTGCATATAAAAAGGATGACTGTAAAAGAGATTTCAGTGAAGCAATCTTCAGCGTGTTGTGAGCATGGCAGCCTTGCTGCTCAGTAAAACTTTGCCAAAAGTACATCACCCTTTGCATTGTTGTCTGACAGAATCTGATGGCCTAACTTTCATTTAGTATCTTTTGCTTAGTGTTTGCTGTTGGGTATGTCTACATCTTCAGGGGCATTTACATATTAGAAAACATGGCAAAGCAAATGGAATGTGGATTATTTGAATGTGAATTTTCATGTGGGTTCCCACATGAAAGAGAAGCCAGAAATGTCCCTTTTCTTTAGCTGCTGATGAGCTCATTGGAAAAAGTTTCCTACCATGATCTCCCATGAAAATTGTGGCCACTGAAATAATGCTACTATTGAAAAGTACGAGATGAACACAACTGCAACAAGCAGAATTTCAGCAGGGACTGTGCTAAATACAAAGAATTTAGTGCTAGAGAATGATTGTAACCTGGCTGTACTTGGAGTTAAACATAAAACTCTCATCTTCCTGGAATAGCACCCTGATGCTTGTAATCAAAACCAAATTGAAACACTGATGTCTGTTTCTTGGTGTCAGGGAAAGAGATTAAGGGGAAGGAGAGATCGTTGTCATCTTTCATATCACAGAATGTGCTTTGAAAAGGTCAGAGTGACACCAGGGAAAAACCTGAATGAAAAAAAAAACATACCATCTACAAGTACTTCAGCACCAGATGTAATGTGGAGCTGCAAGCAGCACCACAAGCAAGGTTATAATAAGAAAGATGCCTTAACTTCACAGAATCTGTGGTGGCCAGCAGCAACTATGCAGTTGTGGCTTATTTAACCAGTCATGACTGCATACAGGTTTACATTTTAAAGACAAGAATTTAGTGTGGAAAGGAGCTTGATGCTGTAAGTTTTGCTGTGTAACTGTTTTCATTGAGATGCATGGAGACAGTTGAGTGTGTCTGGAAGGCCAGACCTGGGTGACAGCATGAAAACCTGAGCAATGCTCCATGTTACATAAATAGCCTGAATTATTCAGAAGATTTCTTATCTTTAAAAAACAATCAAAATAACAAGAAAGCAGACATGGCTGCTACTACATTACCATTAGGCCTTCAGATGCCTACATAAATAATGACAGCCTTCTTTGTCATTCTCTCTCCTGCATGTAGGCACTCCATGGTATTGGTAACTTTACTAATGTGGGTAATTTAATTTCAGTATTATTTTTAACCATTATCATCCTCCCAATTTTTCCTTAAATGTATTTCCCCAGTGGCTAAAAGATTAATGATTATCCTCCCATTAGGGAGGAACGAAAAGACAGCTTCAGCATTATTTATTTATTATTCTTTTTCTTAGCTGGAAATTGAATTATCTACTCCCTATTTAAGACCCGTCTAGTGAAAATGTCACTTGCCATGAACTAAATGCTTTTTAATAGCAGCAGTACATATGTTCTTTAGTAGTGACAGGACATAGCTAGCTAGCAGAGCAGAATAAGAGGAGAGGACAAAAAGCAAGCTTGGGTGTAGAACTGTGCACATCTACACATGGAAATAGGTAAGAACGTTACAAGAACAGATGGGTTAGTCCTCAGTGCACACCCAGCAATGTGGGCAAGTCTTTCTCAGTGACACTCCTAAAGGATGGGATGCCATCCAGAGGGACCTGGACAAGCTCAGGGAGTGGGTCCATGGGAACGTAATGAGCTTCAACAAGACCAAGTGTAAGGTGATGCACCTGCATCAGGGCAACCCCTGGTAACAATATAGGCTGTGGGGTGAAAGGATCAAGAGCAGCCTTGATTCTCCAGCCCTGCCGAGAAGGACTTGTGGATGCTGGTGGATGAGAGGCTGGACATGAGCTGGCAATGTTCACTTGTAGTCCAGAAATGCAACCATATGCAACCATATCCTGGGCTGCATCAAAAGCAGTGTGGGCCAGCAGGGTGAGGGAGGGGACTCTACCCCTCTACTCTGCTCTGGTGAGACACCAGATGGAGTGCTGTGTCCAGCTCTGGGGTCCCCAGTACAGGAGAGGCATGGACCTATTGGAGCAGATTGAGAGGAGGCTACTAAAATGATCAGAGGGCTGGAGCCCCTCTCCTATGAAGACAGGGCTGGAAGAGTTGGGACTGTTCAGCCTGAAGAAGAGAAGGCTCCAGGAAGAACTCACTGTGGCCTTTAGGAGTGTCACTGAGAAAGATGTGACCACATTTCTGAGGGTGCACTGGGGATTAACCCATCTATTCTTGTAAGGTTGTCTGTCCTAGATGTTAGATGAATGCCTTTTTTTGGTAAAACCTTCTGTCTTCTGGTGATGAATATATGAAATAACCCCCCTAAAATATGTTATAAAGCTTTCCTCTTATCTAATTCTAAGGAAAAATATCCAGAATTATCAGAATATTCTAAGGAAAATTGTTCCTGTATCAGGTAGTACATCAAATCCAAAGATTATAGGAGTTCCCCAGAGTTCAGGCAAACCAAGCTATTTATGGTGGCTGCTAAATGCTGCTATCCAGCACCACAGTATGGTGGGGGTCTTTCCAAAGAAAAAACAAAGTAAAATTGTCAATCCATTGAATTTATTAGCAAAATGACTCCTGAACTCACGCCACACCATCATGCAGTCTCCTCCATGTAGTCTTTCCTGATGCTTGGATTTATGCAAGTATTTTAGCTCTTTTTGTATTTCTGAGCTGCATGTATGAAACAGAGATTTGCACCAAGTTTTCTTCAACTTGGGATATCATCAGCTCCCTGTGTTTGCTCATTCCGGTTTCCTCTGCCAAAATCGCCAGAGTGCTCCAGCAATTCCCATCCTCCTCACCGCAATTTTCCCTATCTTCACACTTTAGCATGCTTCTAATCACTGCAGTGTTCAGCAGAAATTCAGGGCTGAATGACAACTCAAAGGCTGGATGCAGAAGAGGAGTTGTGCTCTGACATTTAATACTTTTTAGAGAACAACAAGAGAAGATTTGGGGCCTGGCATGCCCCCAGATTCAGCAATGTGCCCTATGACATAGTGTAGGCTCCAGCTTTCTGGGCTTAGGGGAGCAGTATTAAGGAGAATTGCCAGTTTAATCTGGGGTGTTCTTTGACTATCAACAGATGAAGTCACATCAGATTTAAAAATGGTTCCACTGTCATGTGGATAAAACCATAAACACTCTGATTTTATCACAGTTTAAAGCTGATGGGGATCTCAAGCACTTTTATTCATTCATAAGTATCCACAAGAGGTATTTCCTAAGGGGAGGTTTGACCTGATGCTAGCCAGCGCTTGGGACAAGGAGGGTGACTACAACATGTGAGGTGTGTTGTGTGCGTGTGGGGGCACATGTGTGTCTGCTCCCACACTCTTCCAAGGCAGTCATGCATGTCACTGAGGACTGTGTCAGCACTGCACTCCCATTCCTGGCCTATCAACTGCCCTTCAAGATGGGAAAATAAAACCTAGCTATTTTCCACACTGGCCAAACCCCTAGAAAAGGATATGGTGCATGCCTGAGAAAGGTGCATCATCTGGCACGTCTGCCATGTCCGATGGAGCTCCAGAGCTCCCAGTGGGCTGTGCAGCTTGCCATAGCCTCCAGAGTATGCATGTTTGTGTGTGGCACAATCTGGCCCATCATTTCATATAATCCCCTTAATTTAGCAGAAAAATAGTCAGTTGTTACTTAGAAAAATATTTCCTTTCTCTAAGCTTTGTTTCTTTTTACTTATTTTTCAAAGTGGAGTGTGTGCATAAGTGTCAATGAAAACAGATCAGAAAGAAATTACTAAAACAAAAAAAAAAAATTCTGTTAGAAGAGCTAGATTCATCTTTCCAGAAGAGGAACTGGAAAATATGTTAGAACATACCACACTGAAACGTAGAAGATGTCAGCTCCATCATTTCCTCCTTCAGTTGAGTATTAATTACAGTGGACTTGTAGCAATTTCACTTAATACTGAAAGGATCATATTAAGGAGGGAATAAAGGCTGACAAAGTATGTGTTTTGTTCAATTTGCTACTGTTTTAAAGAGTGAGGTCTTAAACTTTCTGCAAGTTATTAGATTGCATTCATTGAAAAAAGGCACAGAAATTTTTAAAGCATAATATGACGTTGATTTCTATAGCGAAAAGGAAATTTGGTCTGAAGTTCGGAGAACTACAGCTTATTTTCATTATAGATATTTCTACTGAGAGGTTCTGTTCAGATTTAAAACTGCTGCTAAATGTACGCAGTGAAATGGCAAATCTCTGTACAGTTATAAGCACAAAAGAATTGGAACACTGGAACAGACCAAAACATCCTATTCAGTGATTCCCCCTAAACTTACAGAAAATGAGTAAGAAGAGGACAAGTACTTACACAACCACTGAAAGAGAGAGGAGTCTCCTTGTGCTGAGCTGCAAAGAAGGCCTGGGAAGACTGTGAGATCCTGCTATGGTCCCACTCTGCTCTAGGTCTCAGTCAGAGTCCCCGCTCTGCCTGAGGTCCACATGCCGAAATTTCGAGGGGTTTAGGAAATTAAAAGAGAAAAAAGATAAAGCCAGGCTGGTAGTTTGGGAGAAATGAGAAACTTTGTGATGATAAAGGAATTAGTATCCCATTGGCTGAAGAATACCCAGTATTCCAGGGAAAGTCAACTCCTCCGTAACTCTCAAGTTCTAGCAATCTGCATCTTAGAGTTAAATGTTAATTGATATTTAATAATATATAACAAATCTAGGTATAAGAGTTATGCGTGCAAACTTAAGGGTATTAAGATATCTGAAATACTGTAAAGTAGATGTCTAATTGATTTATTTTGTCTGAAGCACTGTTAAATGCAGAATTGCTTTCTATATGGGAAAATATAATTTATGTTTCCTAGAAGTTACAACAAAGTATTGGGCATTAGGAGGCTAATATTCTCTTCCCTATCTGCCAGGGAAACCTTATAACCAGGTTATAAGCCTGACATTGATAAATGATTTAATTCTGCAGTGTTTGCCCCATATTCCTCAAGTGGGATTTTTAAATGGAGATTAATAACTGCTCTCCTCTCTGAGGTTTCAGATGTCCCAGTTTTACAATGTGTAATATATATGTACACGCAGCATTTGAGAACTTTGAGAGAAAAATACCAAATATTGTTGAAAATTATATTAGGGCCTTTTAGCCAGCGAGCATGCATGGTACAATTTATAAAGATGATGATGAACAAAGCCAGGCAATTTAGAGATTCTAGTGGATGACTAAACACTGATTGAATATGAATAAAGGGGCATGAATATGAATTTTTCTATTGTTGCTTACAGGCAATAGAGAAGTATTTCAGGCATATCCAAAACTGTTTATAAAACTCTTGATAAACTGAGGTGTTGAAATGTGTGCTCTGGATTTCATAAGTGTTTTTTCAGGCTCAATTACTTCACAGTGTCTTCAAATAAAGATGGAGGGAATTTTGAAACATCATTTTAATAAAAATATATAAATAATTTCATCCTTAAAAAGCTTTTCGGTGTTTTTTAAATATATTTAGCAAGGTCAAGATGAGCTCTCAGAGCATTCCAAAGTCACTGGATTATTTTGCATTTAAAGAAAATAAAAGTTTCAGCTGCTAAAGTTCAACCAAGACCCCTCAGAATAAAGCAAAACTGCAACAGAGAGAGGGATGTCTCAGCATGTTCAGGACAGTTTAAGTGTTCATATTCACATCTCAAAATCCTGTACAATAAAAACAGTGTTAGTTCTTCTGATTCATTTTTACAGCAAAGAACATTTCCATGTTTTCCAATTCAGAGAACATTTCCAATCTTTCATAGACTGCCACGACTATTTAACTACACTTTACAGTTCTCTCACCCTCACACTTGATGTGAAGTAGGGAAAATGCAAAGATGCATAGACTCCTTTACCAGCTTGTTTCTCTTTTAAATCAAAACTTCTGATGATTAAAGAAGGGCAGATAAAAGAAAGTACAGCTCGAGGCTATGATGTAGTGCACTTAGAGGTCCCAAAGGCAATATTCTTAACATCTACAACCAACCCTGAAACATAACAGAGGAATGTAAATGTTAGGGCTGGGCTCTTAAATTCAAGTTTCCTGACACACTGTGGCTGACAGCCTTTGAATTTATAAAGACCTCCTATCTAAACAACCAAAAGAGCTAAAGATCACTTAGAATAATTATTTTGATCTGTGCTTGAGAAGCAGTACCAAACTATGAGAAAGTATTACCATGTACATAACCAGGCAATTATTTCATCTGATCATGTGTGGTTTCATCATCTTAAAATTGTTTTTCCATGCATAGCTGAAAACTAGTTTTATCTGTAAAGTGTGTGTCATGGGATTCATAACCCATTTTAAGTATTCATGTATAACTACATACACTTAACATGGTATAGAATGGATGAAGAAATTATTCTTCCTCATGATATTTTTTCAAATGACTGAAATATTGAGTCTTTCATGGACATGCCTTCTCTTAGTTCAGGGTTTTTTCCATAGTATTATTTTTAAAGCAGACAAAAAACCAAACAAACAAAAGAAAAAAAAGTTATTTTGGTTTTCTGTGGTTGCCTAAAAAATCCAAGGAATGAGCCACAGAAATTTCTTTGGAGACCAAGGGCACCTTAAATTTTTGTGGTAAAAGTACCTGAGGAGTATCTAATGGGCCCTGTCAAATAGATGTGCTCGTTGGCATGGCTGTTGCACAACAGCTCTGAGTTCAGCACAGAGCATGTTAGCAACACCTGCTTTCAGTCAAAACTGTCATGATGTTGGGCCAAGGTGACCTCTTCATTTTGCAGTTTGGGTCACTGAAAAACATGCACAATATCCACTAGGATTCCTGGATCCTAGGGCTCTCTTCTGCCTCCGTGTACTCCGCACGGAAAACTCAATCCCTCTGTGGGGAGATGCCCTTCACAGTCATGAGGCTTTCAAGAGTGGCATCAGCTATTCTTAATGAATTAATTTTTATTTTTCCCAGACTATTAACTTTCATTCTGAAAATTAAAAAAAAAAAAAAAGCAACAAAAAAGCCAAACCAAAACAAAACACTTACAGGGAATTGAAGAGCTTGAGAGAGTAGGCTTTGTTTAAAATCATAATTGCTTCTGCGGCCAAAATTGACATGAACCCAAATATCCATTAAAATTCAATATACATCACATATTTCATAATGTGGAAATACCTATCGAACATATATTCTGGTCTGTGAAACATAAATAGGTTTATTTCTATAGGATTTTATGAGCACTAGCTTCATCTGAAACTTTTTTCTTTCTGAGAAAATACATGTTTTACAACAGCCCTCTAATACCTCAGGAGGGTTAGAAGCGACACTGGCAAACTTTTTATCACCCTGGGATAAGTGCAAGTGCTTCAGAGGATCAAAGTACAAAAATCAAAAATATGCAACTGAATGAATTTCTGAAGTAAGAGAAGTAAAATCAGTTGTTTATTTGTGGAGAGGGTAGTAATGAAAACAACAGACATTTTAAGGTGTGAAAGTTATTTAACTGTGGGCTCAAGGTAAACCAGAAACATGTATTTCTGATTGCATTGAAGATAACCATTCCCATACTGAATCAAACCAAAATTGTGTCAGTTTGCTGCCATCTGACAATGGGCAGGAGGAGTACTTTGGGAAAGACATACAAAACAGGACAGATAAAACCCAATTCTTTCCCATGTACAAACTTTCATTTTCAAGCAGTCTGAGGTTTATGGACTTCCTCGGGCAGAGGGTGCATTCACAACATTGATCTTAATATCTGTTGATGAAGCTCCTTCTCATGCATTTGTCTAATAGATTCTTGAGCCCATTTATATCTTTGACCTCCAAAGCTTCCTCTGGCAATGAGCCCTACAATTTAATTACGCATTGTGTGATAAAGGACTTCATATTGTTTGCTTTAAACTGACCACCTGGTCATCTGAGTGCTTCTCTGTTTTTTATAAGATGCATGATAGCAAATAATCATTTAGGCAGCCTATGACTTCATACACATCCATCATCTCTCTCCTCCCTCAAATGCCTTCCAGACTTAAGTGTCTCAGCCTAAATCTTCTTCTTCCTCCTACCAATGCCATTCCATACTTCTAATCATCCCTGTAGCTCTTTCCTGTACGTTTATTGAGCTCTCAAGCTCTTTGAGATACAAGAGCACAGCACAAAGGGGTGTGGGTAGAACACAGATTTCTACAATACTGTACTGATCCTATTTTGTTCTATTAATTCCCTCATTGTTCTTAGCACTTGTTTACCTTTCTGAGCTCTGCTGAGCACGGAGCTGGAACCTTTACTAAACTATCTGCAATGACACTGATATCTTTACTCTAAAGATAATGGCAAATTTATGCACTGGTCTTGTGTGTATTTTCACGGCTCTCTTTATGCCTATTAATTTTAAATTTGGAAATAGAACGCATTAAAAAGAAAAGAGAAAATAAATTCTGTGGACTAAAATAATGCTATAGAAACGACAGAATTTGAACTAGAACTAGACACATTCAAAAATATCAGTGATTAAATGTGAGTAAACAGGAGTCCACAACTTGACATATTCTTGCTTCATCCGTCTTATCTTGCTCTGAAATGCCAACAAACAGGTTTGTAGACTTGCTAATTCATTGGCATGTTTCTGAGCAGTGCTAAACTTCCCATCTCTGGCTGATGTCAAAAGGAGTCAAGACTGGCTAGCCCTCATAGAATTGGACCTGAAGAGTATTGTTCTGGTAACTGTTTATGCTATGTGACATTGTCACTTCCATACTATTTGTGAGCTTGATGCTGGGAAAAATGAATTTCTAGAGAGGTTATGAAAGATCAAGGATGCTATAATGTCATCATAATTACATGTAACTTGGGCATCAGTATTACATAAAAGCATATTGAATGCTTACTTAACATAACATTTGAATAAATCATGTTTAAAATCATGTTCACTGAAACATTTATTTCAGCTAGAGCTACATAGTTTAAGCTTCTCATACATAAACATTTTCAGCATTATTTATGAAAACTTGGCTTGCATCCACTTAATTTATATTTTAAAAAATAAGAGATGGCTATGTGAATCCTATATTTATAGTGAAAACCTCCATCGTCTGCTGCTTACTGAGGTTTCAGCAGATCTACAATGGTAATTCAATAACTGTGTCTACAATATCCTGGGAGTTTTAAACACAGTTTCCCATTTTTGCATTTGACATTTCAGTCTGTACTTTCTTACTTTTCTTGATAGGCTTCTAGGTACTAAAAATAATTAGTTAGTGCCTATCACGCTATGTGACAGTGATGCCCTTGAATACCTAACGTCGTTAGCAAGGGTTGAACCTCCTAGGAAAAGTGAATTTTATTGACTCACTGGTGCAAAGTTCTCACTGCTCCTGAAGTTTCTGGAGGGAGAATTTTCAAAGTGAGTTGAACAATCTTGAGGAAGAAGCCCAGAATCTGCTGTTCTAGGAAGGAAGATTTACAGTTGGGTTTTGCTGTTGCAACCAATAGTTACTGCACCAAAGCCATGTAGAATGGGGTTCATTTCGCCTCTATTTTGTATGCTGGGTCAACCAACAACTCTCTTTTCCTTATTTCACAGTGAATAAAGCTCAAACATAATGAGGTGTGCACTCCCTAAGCCCGTGGAGAGTGAGCTTAAGACGACATTTGTTTTTCTTCCTGTTTGTAAATAGCTTGTGTGAGATGTACAGTATTCTTCCCAGAGTAGAAAAAGCAAGGGTTTTTTTTCTCAATAGTGGCCTTCCATGTTCAGATGCTTTCAAATCTGAAGCTAAAATATCTCACTTCCTTATTGTTAGCATTGTCTTACAAGCTATAAAATTAGCCTTTGCGTCTATATTTTCATGCTGAATCATTTTGTTAGATACATAAGGTCAAGAGCACTTGTTAAGCATCCTGTGATTCATTAGCATTGAAGTATAGAATCATAGAATTGTTTGGGTTAGAAGAGGCTTTAAAGGTCATCTTGTTCTGATGCCCCTGCCATGAGCAGGGACATCTTCCACTAAACCAGGTTGCTCAGAGCCCCATCCAACCTGGCCTTGAACACTTCCAGGGATGGGGCATCCAAAACTTCCCTTGGCAACCTGTTTCAGTGCCTTACCACTCCCATAGTTTGAAATTTTTTCCTAATACCTAATCTAGATGAATTCTCTTTTAGTCAGAATCCATTTCTCTTTGTCCTGTCACAGCATCCTCTTGTAAAAAGTCCCTCTCCATCTTTCTTGTAGGTTCTCTTCAGGTACTGAAAGGTCACAATGATGTCATCCCAAAGCCTTCTCTTCTCCAAACTGAACAAACCCCATTGTCTCAGCCTTTCTGCATAGGAGAAGTGCTCCATCCCTCTGATCATCTTGGTGCCCCTCCTCTGGACTTGCTCCAACAGGTCCATCTCTCTCCTGTACTGGTGACCCCAGAGGACAATGCACCATTCGAGGTGGGGTCTCACCTTGCCCTGCTGGCCGCGCTGCTTTGGATGCAGCCCAGGACACAACTGGCTTTCTGGGCTCCAAGTGCACGTTGCTGGGTCATGTCCAGCTTCTCATCCATCAGCACTGCTTTGTATTGTGGCCTTAATCCAGAAGGGATGATCCTTGTTTAAAATTTTACTTACATTTTGATAAAAGACTCCAGAAATAAAGCATTAACTTAGCAGCTTTTCTGTCACTTTGCTGTCCACTTAACATCAGCAGAGATATTCCTCATGGAACTCCAACCTAAAGACATCTTGGTCTAATAAACTTTTGCAGGGCAATATGCTCAATGTACTGAAACAGACGTTACCTTCATTCCCATTAAATCACATGAATGGAATGTATCTTAGGCAATACTACCTACCCAAAAGTTAGATATTTTGCTAGCTATGGGCTATATGTTCAAAGTTATTAGGTACTTCTGCAGGGTGATTAATTTACACTATTTTTGTCTATTTCAGCCTCTGGAGTATCTTTCAGTCTTCGGACTTGCTTTCGCCATCCTCACTGATTATTAAAGTAGTCCATGGTAACGGGCTCAGACTTACACATTTAATCTCTGATGCTTACATCAGCAAGCAGGAATCCCAACCAGAGGCATTCTGAGTCATGGTATCATCCAGAAATTGTGTGGTCTTTAAAAAAAGCACACAAGGTTCTAAGTTTGAAGCTCAGGGAAGTCCGAACATTCCAGCATGGGTTGTTCATTTTTCTGTATTATATTGAGTAGGCCTTCAAGAGAGCTGGAGAGGGAAAAGAGGGAAAAGATAAGCTACTATTTCTATTACTTTAATAGTTCTAAATGCAAAACATTTGCTCTTTCTAGCAACAAAAGCTCCACCAGCAGCAATACTGAAACCATATGTCCTCCATTTGATTTACCATCAACAACTGCCTGGCTGCACACATGCACATAGAACCTCTCTGCTTAATAGTGGCTCTAGGCAAGTGCATGTATAATATTCAAAGCAGTTTTGTTCTTTTATTAAAGTTGTGATAAGGATGCAAAGCATTTTAATGGGAATAATCAATTATATAATGATATTCATATACAACAAAGTCCTTTTAATATAAGTACTTCTAATGTGCCACTTTTGTGACAGGGGAATTACTTTTGTAATACTTTCAGAAGCATGTCTTCTATCGGTGCCAGGCAGACAGAACTGTGCTAGGAGACTCCTGAACTCCATTTACTCCTCATTCACAAGAAGGCATTTTTCAATGCAGAGACCCCAGGATTTTACCACTCTGCTGAATAAGAGAATTTCAACATTAAGATGTGTCTACATTTTTTTTTGCAAGAGAAGAAAAAAAATGAGTGCATTATCAGTCTGAACAAAAGCTGATTGTGAAACTTCAACACTTACAAGATTAAATTTGATTCTTTCCTGTTGCATTTGCCTAATGGTTTTCCTGATCTCCCTTCACTGTTATCATCTCTCTACCAATAAGGAAACTAAGTCAGTTCTATCCTGCCATTGGCATTTTTGATTATGGTTGTCAAAAGTTATTAACACAGGGTGGCCACACACGATGTTTTTGAACAGTTCTGAAAATTTTCACAAATCTACTAATTAAAGAAAACTCTTATTATATTCAAATTTCTTTTTATCTTATGGGTATGGATATATTTATGTAATGAGATGGAAACCAGATACTTATTCCATCTATACTGTAGATTTTCATTTAGAAGTAGTGCCCTCTTCCACCCATAGCTAATTTGCTGTAAGTCCCATGCCACTTGTCATGGTTACAGGTTGAGCTGTGTCTGTCTCCCAGATGTCACTGGCTGTTTGGGAGCATAGTCCTAAAGGATGATGAAGGCTGAGCATGATCCCTGGCTCTCTGTATCCAGCCTCTGCAAATGCAGAGTGGTCGCTCCAGTACCTTGCAGCAGGTTGCAACGTGCACTTTAGAAGAGCCTAGCCATCTTCTTGTGTCAGCACTGACCATGTGACTCTACCAATATGAGATCCCTGACTATAATCAGGAGAGATATTTAGGCCAGTGTTTAGGCTTCAGATGCTATTCCTCTGCTCTTCCTCCCCTTCTGTCTCCTTTGCTGAGCTCAAGAAATTACCCAATGAGGGTCACAGAGGAACAGACAGCTAAGAAGTGTGGAGAATAAACAAAACTGTACTCGAGAATATCAACCAAACCCCAACAGAGCATGCCCAAGTGTGGCTGCAGGCATAAAATACTACGATCTTTAAATCCAGAGCAATGTGGTTTGTGATTCTTAATGCCAGAACAATCAAAATAACACAAGATATTGTGAAATTTGGAGTAGGATTAATCTGAAGATTAGATGTAGGTGTCTACACAAGACCTGGGTGTTCCCATTACGTCAACCCAGATCTAGTCAACTCCGTTAATGTAGCCTTCGTATAGAAATCTGGGGATCCTTGTCTAGGGTGGAATCTGACCTGAGAGTTTCAGCCCAGCTCCCAAACACAAGCATTCTGAACCACTGGAATTCTCCAAGGTATTCCCCTGGAACTCCAATTAACTCTCCAGGAGCATGTAGGTCTCGTGTAAGTCCTGTGTGGTAACTGGGAACTCTAGGCAGTGCCTCGGGTAACTCAGGGCACCTTAAATGGACCAGATGTTGGCATCCAAGCTGAGCCCAGCCCAGCACTACCACTTGTGTTTTACACGGCCAGCTATTTCAAGGAGATCCAAGACATGAGAGAGGCCCCACATCTCCTTACCCAATGCCCAAGAGAGTTGAGCATTCACAAAATCTAGCTGTCAATATCCTTTAGCCAGTGCATATGTAATGCAAAAGGCATAACCACTCCAGGAACAGGGACCAAACACAGGATCTTCTACCTTTCCTGTGTAAGTGGAGCTTAATGCATCCAAACTCAGGATCATTTACTCTATGCTTTTAGTTGCTTGTCTTTAACTTCTCTAAGCAGACAGGTAAAGTAATGCACAGAGACATAAATCAGATTTTAAGATACAAATCAATACTTATTATGGAGTGCCTCTTAGATTCATCACGCCTTCTCAGAAGCTACTTAGCTAAAACTTGTATTTTATTGCTGATTCCAGCAAAGCCAACACATTTCAGACAACATTTCTTGCTCTCCCTCAAATCAGTAACACTATTTCAGAGGAATGCTTTTTTTTTCCCCACATGTTCAAAAACTGTCCAACAAAAAAGTTCAGGAAAAAAACCCTCTTTTTCCCACTTCAAGAATGTAAAATGCATTCTGCAAAGTCACATGGATTTCAATTGAAAATGCTCAAAAGCATAGACTCCAGCTCTGAATTTTCAATACGTCTTTTTTTTTATATGAACCTCAATGTTTAATCACACATAAAAGTATTCAAAATATCAGAGGTAAATTATTTACTCACATTGAATACATTGCATTAGACGTCAATATATTTTTTTAGTTTTATTTATTAAAAAATAATGAAATAACTAGGTGGGATAATGTTCATCTGTATCAATTGGAAACCATTGCTGAAAATAATTCACATAGCTCTATCAAAAACATATCTTTTCATTGTGTTTTTCACAAAAGCAGTTGCTATTTTTTTCTTTTTTCATTTCTTGGCAACAGAGTCATGGATCTATAATTAAAAACCCACTTAGGCAATTTCCAAAGGATTATTACAATCTTGTCATGTGAGGGGTTGAACAAGTCAATTTATAGGTTATTTTTTTCCCCATTTCTAGATTCTACAATGATGGTCTGAAAATATTTAGGGCCATCAACGAGGCAGGGTTTTTGGCAATGGACATGAGGCATGCGACTAATACTGTCTTTTTCTCTCTTTTTAGGAATGCAGTTGAAGAAAACAAAAAATTATATGCCATTTATGACACAAGGTGAGTTACTAAAAGCGCATTAAGCATGTGATTATTATCTGTAATACAATATAAATCCTTCAAAATGTTAAAAAATTATTATTAACTTTTTTTTCCTGAGCCGCAAAGTAATCTTTAAGGCAAAATGAAAAATATTTTAACCCATCACACACAATTCTGTATATACCTAATAATGATTCCCCTTTAAATATAGTGATTTCCCCTCTGTGTACAGTGCATATGACAAAGAAATACAGTTACACAACCAGCTTAATTTACATGTTATTTCACAGATGGAATATGGCCCACGATCCAGATCTGTGTCTTATGAGCTTAACTGTGTCTGTTTCTGATGCCAGTGTTTGGGGAACGAGAGCGAAGGGCTAGCTGGCACAGCCTTGGGAAAAGAGGATGCATTTAGAGAGACCAGCAGAGCGCTGTGTCTTGGCAGTGGAAGGCTGTGGATGCAGCCTCTATATAAACACACCTCCGCATTCTGAAGCCTTTCCTTTCCCCTCATCCTTCAAGGATTGGTTCCTGTTAAGGGCGCTCCTCAGCGTAAGCAAAAAAGGATTTGTTTCCTTCTCAAAGGATAAGAGCCAGACATACATCAGATTTTCACTTTATTCTACCCACAGCTTTTTCTTTGTTACCCTGGATTTTCACTTCCACAACTGTGTCTAGAAAAAGAAATAATTTCACTTCACTTCCTTCTCATTGCTTATCCTCTTTTATGTGGAAGTGTTTGCAATTCCCTCCCCTTGGTGATTTTTTCTTTGTCTTTCCTTTTTATCTCTGTTAAAATTCAGAGGGACATTTGGGTGAAAATGCCAGGAACCAACATCTTGGTGTGTTAGCTAGTCCTAATACAGATGCATCAGTTAGGATCCTGACTTGATCTTCCTTTAAATATACATAATATTAAATATAAGCAATTCAAACAACTCGTGCTTGTCTTCCTCACTCTGTATAATCTCCTGCAAAAGGAGGCTGGGACCTTAACTTCTGACTGCTGTTAGTAAAAAATTGCATAAACAATAATTATCACAAATGAGATTCATAAAGTTATTAATAAATATGAAAACATAAATATATGTGCTATATCCTTCTTGTTTTAACTAGCCTTAAAGAAAAAAGGTAACTGCTGCATACATTTTTTAAAGAATAATGTGCTCCTGACAAAGGGATTTAGATGAATCTGTTCAAGTAGAAACTTAACAAAGAAGTCCTATATAAAATAGCACTTCCTCAACTACAGTTACAGTAAAAAAAAAAAAGTCATAACTCAATTACTTGTCTGTTTTTCTCAAAAGACTGTTTTCATCAGGACAGAGACTTAAAAGAATAGTACTTCTAATGCACCACAGGCTTCTCTAATGTATTTGTGTTATTTCAGTGCATAATCATTAATCTTTATGATGAAAAAATGTGAGTTATAAAGAGCCATGATTATTTCTTCCTCTGCCAAACTGTCAATGGATTTTTATTTTGATGTGTCTGACTCACTACATGCATAATCCAGAGGTTTTGCTGCATAAGGAATGGAATGTTGCAGGAATACTCTTTTAAATTCATTCAGATAATTCAAATTTTTGTTCTATTTTCTTAAATATGAAGAAAAAACACCCATCTGAGATTTAAACAGCAGTTCAAGACAATTTGGGTCAAGCCTCTTATTAAAGGCAAATTTTCCCCATTACTCATATGGATTAATCACTTATTCTTTATGTGGCCCACTGAAACATTCAGATCTCCACTACATCAGAACTGTTGACATAACACCATTAATATTTCTGTATAATTAAATGTAAACCAGCAAATTATGCAACCAAAGCAAATGGATTCATGCCATGCTGCTTTCAATCTGCCTGACAGAAATGGGGACAATGAGTATAAACTCACTGCCAGTTAAATAAACTGTTGAGTATTACCCAACATCAGCAAATATTACATATGGTTTCTGATAAATCGATGTGGCAAATGAACATAATCTTGTTTTTCTCACGTAGTATGTCCAGCAACCACTGCTCATTATCTGAACAGGCAAAACACAGTGTAAAAAAACTGCCAAAGTGCAGAGTATTCCCCGAGCCCCGATGCTCCCCAGCATCCTCCTGCCACTCTAAAGCTCGGCATCTGCTGAGATACTGCAGGACAGAAAATGAGAAAGTTGAGCTTTCTGAAGGAAATACAAGTTTCTATTGTATGGTATTTTGACAAAAATGATCCTCAACTTTTGATTTCGTAGAGTGGAAAAGAAGTCAGGTTTAGCACAAAAAAAAAAAAAAAAAAAAAAAAAAAAAAAAAAAAAAAAAAAAAGAGTTGAAAATTTTCTTGTGGATTTTTTCCTAGCCAGTTTTATTAATTACATCTTCTCAGCAGGTTAAACCAGCAGGCTATTAAAATTGCTGCAAGGCAGAGTAGGTAAGCAGCAGCATGGGTCTCAGCCTAGCAAGATTAATGTCCTGTGCTCCTCAGAAGACAACATTTCAGCTGTAGCAACAATTCTTCTCACTTTCTTTTAGTTTCAGTCTCTCTCTTTTGTATCTCTGAACCCTTTGTGATTGCAGTTTGCTTCAGGATAAGACTGGATCTTTGTCAAAATCAGTTAAAGATAATCCAGACAAGCCAGAAAGGAAAAGGAAAAAGAAAATATTTGATAAGTGATTTTGACCTCAGTGTGTAAGTGGAGTTAAGTTCATTTTGTCAGGTAAAACCCCAGTACCACTCTCCAGTGCCGGAGTTCAGTGATGGATTGCACAGTGTGATCAAATACTTCTTCCCTGATTCCCAAGCCAGCCGTTCTCCTACAATCTGGTGACTGATAGTGGTAGTACTGCAAATGCATCAGTTGTGAGCAGACCTCTCCTTTTCTTTAGCCTTCCTGTCATTGCCTCCTCTTCTGTATCTCCATTAGTACTGACAATGATGAAGGAATCTCGAATTTGTTCCAAAATTTTGAGTTGCTTCTCATTCCAATCCCACTGCCTTCAACCATTTCTGTCCTTTGACAAGGGCTGAGTGTGCTCTGTTCCAGCTCCTTCTGAAATGAGATGATGGATGCATCTACATCGCATTTTACTGCAGACCAGGACTGTGCCTGCAAAGTGAATCATTTGATCATTCCCACTTACTGTGCTTTGGTTCACATCTCAGAGCACATGAATACATGAACACAGCTCCTTTCAAACTAAGTTGAAAAATGCAGCCCAGCAGCACAATGTTCTAACTGGTAAAGAGCATTTAGTCTAGTGGATGAGATTTCCCAACTTTTCCTAATAGGGTGAAAAAAAAAAAATCAAAACCAAAATAACAAATATGTATGGCACAGATATCCTCAACAACAAGAGTTTTGCTTTAGAGACCAGCCTCTGCATCTGCTAACCCAGACTTAGGTGACGAATCCATTACAATACAACTTACTCCAAGGATTTCTTTCATGGGTAGGCTTGGCAGTTGTATTCTTCCACACATATTTGCATTGGACCAAAGACAGTTCTTTTGCTGCTTCACATATAACCCTCGGCTTTGCAGTTTAGACTTATCCACTGTTGAAGTGGCCTTTACAATATTGGCAACGCTGAGGAAGTAAAGAATATATGCTGTGCTTACCTTACTGAGCAAAATTTGATCAGAAGCATAGATCTTAACTGTCTGGTGGCCCAGAGGCTGGTACATTCACCAAAGTCGTAGAAAATGTGATGAATTTTAGTCCTTGAATTCCAATGTTGAAAATCTCATATTCTACAGAGATAGTTTTACTGGAACCAAAAGATTGTACATTGAAAAAAGAGCCAGGGTGAGAATGAGCAGCTATGAAGGCACCTAAAAGGAGGAGAGAACTGGGTTCTGTTCCTTATACCACTGAACATTGATTTATTTTATCCAGTAATTAATTCATGAATCACTGGATTATTTATGAAATAACAGTACTTCCCAGGCAACAGCCAAACCACTAGGCCACAGAGTTATGTTAACTCCTTCCCTCTCCCCTACTTAACTATTTGCTGAAAAGTGGAACATTGCAAAAAACGAAGGTTTACCCTGAGGCCCTGCAGTCTGGGCGTATCTCAGGAGACATATCCTTGGGATTTTCTTGGATGGACAATCTACAAGTTGTGACTAGATGCTTTGTTTTGCTTTGGTGAATAAAAGTGCCCAGACTCCTTCCAGCCATGCCTTGAAATAACCTGCTTGCCTTTTGAAAGGAGATGTTTGGGAGTCTAATTCCAGAAGCAAAGTCAGGGTGGTAAATTCTGAGGCAGGACAAGGAGTCTGTTTCTGTGGCCATTTTTTCCTTATCAGCCACATTAAATGCTTCCCAAAAGCCTGGGCTTCCACTATTTCCTTGAATACTCTGCCCAGTGGAGGTCTTGGCTGGGTCTTACCTCCAGTCCATTGACACAGAAGCTTTGTTCTGAGCCTTTCCTCCAGACAAAACCCACAGTGCTACTTTCACTGCAAATGCCATGTCACAGAGAAGTTGAGATGATTTTTACCTTTAATGAAATTCATTGATTGGTTATAATTTTTAACATCCTTCGGTTATTACTAAGCCTAATTGAATCCAGAGTCCCAAGGAACAAATGCTCCATAACCCACTAAATACTTCCTTGTTCCATCAGCTCCAGCCTAGATTATCTTTATGCTGTTCCCAAGTAAATGGAAATGGTTGCTCCGTAAGATCAAGAAGAAAAATACTTAAATGAAGTGTGATAAAATATGACAGACTCTACAGCACTGTTGATTCATTCCTACCTCAGATGTGTTTCCAAAGCACCAGGATAGCACATTAATCAGAAATAGTGCTCTCTAACTTTTTAAATTTCTGTTATAAAACTGACAATCTATTTAAGAAAAGTTATTAGTGCTTAAATGTTCTTTAAAAACATGTTAAATTCTTCATAAGAAATATTTTCTTTGGTGTTAATACTTTCTTTCAAAATTTAGGGGGACAGAATTGAATTAGTACCCTTCCCAAAATCACTTCCTCTGAAGTCTTTGAATAGAACTGGTCTTCAATACTGCCCATTCATAGCATTAAAAAAATACCAGGACGCAGGGCCTTAAAATTACTTACGTAGTTACTTATTATTTGACTTTTCGCTTTTGGACCCTTGAATCATGTGTGCTTCACGCCACAATTCTCAGGCTTTCATCATGAGTGTCATCATAAGGTTTTTAAATGAAAGCTAAGATTTTAACTTACTTTACAATCATAGTAGTTATGGCACTATTAAAAACCCAAATATTAACATGAAATCACAAGATTTGGCAACACTCAGTTTCTCTACATTTTTTTGCATTGCCTAAAGAGTTTAATATTATTTTTTAAACTGAGCCTGCTCCTTCTTTTATTTGGATCCTTATTACTAACTGCAACAGCAACAAGGTCAGGACAATTGATTGCACTTGTCTTTCTTTTGAAGAATTTGTTGAGGAGAGAGGAAAAGCCATCCATGTTTTCTCACCTGTACATAACACCACAGCATTACTCAATGGCCATCCTTTTCGTAGCAGTTTCTCTAAGGGAAGGGAATATGTGGAAGGAAAAACAGGTGGTAAGAGAAAAAGCGCAAAACAAAGACAGAGCTTTTCTCCCTTGGCTACTGAAAGGTTGTGCTTTGTCATGGACCAGTGGCCACTGACTGCAATGTAACTAGAATCAGAAAATGGCCAAGGGCAGGTTTGTATGTTCATAGAGCATGGTGAAGAGCTCCAGCAGTGAGGAGCTGCCTCTGGAACCAAAACCAATATAGCTAAGTCAACATTCTTCTGTTTCCATTCCAATTAGTCCTACTGAAAGAACTAATTAACCTGGAAGAAGATTAAAAATAATAATAACTGTGCTGTCTTCACCCAACCAATGGTTTATATGAAGTTAAGAACATCTAGAAGCTCACAGGGGACAACTCTCACCCTACATCTCTTTGGTACCAGTGCCGTTTCCCTTCATTACTGTCCTATATGACAAGCGTGCCTACACACGTTTTGAACCCAGTGGAGATTTGCCTGGCAAGGCGTGTCCATCCCGGTCAGTGCTGCTGGCACCCTCGCAGGCTTAGCTGAAGGAAGCCTCAGGCCGGGCACCTGTACATGAACACCACATCCCTGGCCATGGCAGGGACGCATTCAGGCCCCTGCAGGTCAAGGCAAGGCTCCCAAGCCAGCTCCTTCTCCCGCCCCAGTGGCTGACCTGGGCATCGCTCCCAGGGCGCGCCACAGGGCAGGTGGGCACAGTCCCCCAAAACAGAGAGGCAGGCCGAGGGGCAGGGGAGGACAGAAACACGACTTCGGGCAGCCCCCTCTCATCCGGCTCCGGGGGGACCCTGCAGGCTGCCCTGCCCCCGCAGTCCCGCTCCTAGTCCAGGGAGATGGAGCCAGCTGCGGGGAGACCCCGCGGGGTCTACCGGCGAGCATCGCCGCCTCCGGGCGGGTACCGCGGGGCCGGTGCCGTGCAGAGATCGGGCGTGCCCCGAGGCGGTGCCCGGAGAGCCACCGCCCCTNTCTCCGCCCGGGGGGACGGCGGCACCCTCCCTCCGTCCCCTCCCCTCCCGGCTGGCGGGAAGGCGGCGGGGCGGGCGGCGGCAGGCGGAGGGGAGGCGGCTGGCCGGGCTCCGGCGGAGGGCAGCTTCCTCCGGGGCTCGGCGG
>VZRR01005980.1:352116-368380 GCA_013398015.1 Oreocharis arfaki
GCCGTCGCCCCTGGCCCCCCGCACCCCGGCTTCTGCCTCTCCCGCCCGACACCCCCGTCTCTCTCTCCCCACAGTGTGAACGATCCCGGCAACATGTCCTTCGTGAAAGAAACTGTGGATAAATTGTTGAAGGGCTACGACATCCGCCTTCGGCCGGATTTCGGAGGTGAGTCGCCCTGCCCGGGCTTGCCGCCGGGAGATTCCCTCTCCTCCCCGCCCCAGCTGTCCCCGGCGCTGCCGCCGCTCCCGCACGGCGGGTCCGGCCACCGCGCCCCCGCTGCCGCGGCATCTCTCGCCGCCGGGTAAAAGTCTGGTCTGCTCGTAGGTCCGCCCGTCTGCGTGGGGATGAACATCGACATCGCCAGCATCGACATGGTTTCCGAAGTCAACATGGTGAGTAGCGGGCGAGCCCGGCCGGCGCCGGGGCTGTCGCCCGGGTCACGGCCGCCCGTTCCCTATCCTTCCTTTCTCACGAAGTCGCTGCTGCCTCGGCGGGCGGCGGCGGGGCTGCGCGGGGCTCCGAGCTCTGCTCTCTTCGCTTGAAAACTTTATTTCCCTGGAGACGCGCTTTCCTCCTTCCCCCCTTTTTCCCTCTCACTGCCGGCGGCCGTCTCCGCGAGTATGCCGGGTCGCCGGTTTGCACCAGCCCTCCCTTCTCCTCCCCCTGCCCCCCCGGGCGGCCGGAGCTCGCTGGGGCTCCGCCGGGCTGCCGGCACCTGCCGCGGCCTCGCAGCCGGCGGGATGCGGGGCAGGCTGGCGGCGGCCGGCGGGCTTCCCGGGCCGGTCACGGAGGGCCGCGGCTGTCGGCATCTGCTTGCTTCTTGCGCGGTTCAGGGAAAAAAATCCGAACAGCCCAGCTTGTCTGTGGGTAAACTCTGGCATGTGCGAGTGCTTTAAGGCTTGTTGAGCACCCAGAGCCGGTGCGGTTGTGAATGGACTTGGGAGGACTTGCAGTATAGTCTTGCCCCGGAAAGTGATGCTGTGCGGGGCTGTCGGGTTCACCGATGGACAGGGAGGTGTTCAGTGCCTTTCTTCGTTGTGGTCCTCTCGTCTGAATACTTTGATGATTCGAGATTAGAAGCTACAATTTTCTGTTTCTCGTCCTAATCCTAAATCTGAAGTGGAATTTTCATGTTCCTGAGCAAGTTACTCCTTCTCTAGAGTTCTTAAAATTTTTCCTTGTATTCTTCCTTTTGCAAACCTCGTGTAGAAAGACCAGCCGACTCTGCAATGCTGCAGTTACATTTGTGGCATTAAAAGTAATATTTACGCGTTTGGAAGCTGAGCTCTCTTGTAGTACGTATGATGCTAACACTGCACTACCTCTCCTTCAATGAACTGTTGCATTGTTAGAAGCTGTTATATCTTGGCTTGATACATGATCAGTGTATTTTCATTAATCCTGCCACTACTTTCACCCCCTCTACTTGAAGTTCTGAGAGGCAAACTTTTGCTCTACTTCTCATCTTTTAAAAAATGTTTTTGACAGAGATACGGTTTCCTGTTTGCAGTTAAAAGTGTCGCCAATGCCAGCCTTTCTACTCATTCAGGAGGAAAAAAAAAAAAGAGTTCTTAAAAGAGTTTGTCTTAGGCTTCATACAGATTCAGGCAACTGCAGAGACACCTCATGTATTTGACAGGCTTTTCTGTACCTGTAGGATTGCTTCTCAAGTAAAAAAATAGGAGCTGAATGAAAGCTTCTCTCTGAAGAGTAATTGAAAAGTCTGACTTCACTATCCCCACTGCCACCTTCCCCACCTCTGGATATGTTCCAATCTTAGGGAAGCATTACATGACTCATTAAATTAATATATAACACTGTGTATGTGAAGTGCCAGAGAGGCAATAAATATCAGAGAAAGGCATATTGGAAAGAAAATGAGGGGATGTATTCTGCTTTTTGCACTTTTTCTTTTTTTTTTTTTTTTCCGAGCTGCAGGAAAGCCTGTAAGGTTTAAATAACAACTTGTCCAACTCAGTGTAGCAGGGGTGTAAGTAAGTAATTACACTGCTTATTATGCTAGGCTGGGTAATCAGATCCTCAGTGGTATGGGAGCTCCTCTAGAAGATGGGTGCCATCCCCTTCCCCCAAAGAGTGTGTCAGTGTACCAGTTGCTTAAGTTTCTAGCTGCCCCAGGAGTCAGTGCCCACTCTTGCCTATTAGCTGCCAGAGCAGCTGTAGAGAAGTGTTTTTTTCTGTGCCCTCTCATGAGGCAATGCAAAGTCTGAAAAATATCAATACAGACCTTGCAACAGAAACAGATAATGTGTTTCTGAAAAAAGTTGCTAAAGTACTTTTGTTATAAAAACTGTTGTAGTTTACTTCAGGGCAAAATGAGCAGGAAGGGCTTCTGGTTAGTGAACACCTTACTACAGCCAGAGTTTCAGCTGAGCTTGTCTCACCTCCTTGGAAAAGAAGTCATTGAGTAAGCACAGCTATAGTCACGTACTGCCTGAGTTGGTTACTTCTACTTGTTTTAAGTAACTTTATACTGGTCTGCAGGGATTCTTGAGTACATACCAATGAACAATGAATGAGGATGAACAGAAGGAGCTTTTCAAGATTACTCAAGTATTTATTTCAAGTAGTAATTTGGATGGGAAAGACACAGTCTGAAGACCTGAGGCATAGCTGTTGAACTTCATGATGGTTGCCAACTAAACTTTTAAACTTTGACATATTCTTTCGTTTAATTCCAAGCAGTTATTGTGACTGTTGACCTTTAGCCTCATCAGCTGTTGAAATCTCTTACAATAATTCCTCTGTGTGAACTGTGGTAGTAGGGACATTAATTCCTTTGAGTTAAATCTAGACATTGGTATAACCTTTTATAAATTAGCTTGTTAAAATTCATCTCTGTATTAAAAATAAAATAACCAGAGATTTAACATTCTTCAATTTTATGGACATAAATAAAACGGTATTACAGCAAGTTTTATTATGCTACCTTATAGGCAGCCTGTAATGTAGCTTTCAGTGACATGATAATTCTTTGTAACAGGAATTACAGCTTGTATCATGCTCTTTTCTATTCATAATCAAACTGTAGGTTTATATATGATATATTCCTTTATGAATCTCTATTTGCTAGTTACTTACTAAGCTTTCCAGCATTTTAAAAGTTTCTGTGGTTTTAGTCTTTTTGTTGATAATCACTAAAAGTCCTTTGCCCTATATATCCAGGCAATAACCTGTAGCTATTTTTTAGAATAGACTTATTGAATAGCCATGTACATCTTCCTTCGATTACATGGAATGATTAACATTTTTCTTTATTTCTGATGCTGAAATGCTAATCTGGATCAGGAGGACAGATGCAAGTATCAGGATTGCAGAACATCAAATTGTTTTACTGAAAAGTTGTAAATAAGCAGTTTCTCTTTGATTTCATAACATCTTGAAAGTATTGATTAGCGTTACTGAAATTGTAGACATGTATGATATAAAAATCACCTGCTTTGATATTTATACTTAAAGTTACATGTATATGGTAGCAAGAGGGAATTAATGAAGTTGCATACAGGAAGTGCATTGCTCAGGGAAGGGCTACAGTCTGTTAATGATCTGCACATAAATCTGTATCTATATCTCAGTGTGCTTTACTCCCCTGCTTAACCTGTGCATTCTTTCTCATAATTATTTGCATATTTCACAAATTATATGTGTAAATGGATACTTAAGCACCTATTTTTGTGCCTGCTTCCAATAATTGCATTTAAAACCTCTGTAAATTGTACAGAAATATAAATCTCCAAACAAAATACTGATCAATAATAACAAAAAATGTAATACTGAGAATATACTGTAAGTCATCTTAAAAATAAAGAGTATGGAAGATTGCTGTTGTCAGATTTCAATAATTTAGCTGTAAATTTTATAATTTTTCATGATTCAGGTTGATTCTGTTTTGTTCTTGCTGTGTTTTTAGGTGTTTTGCTTAGATGACATGAATTGAAAAAGAAATAGTTCTTGTGCTTTTACTAGTCTGTCAGCCTATTTCCAATCACACAGTGTCCACAATTTGCAATTTTTTTATAGTCTGATTCTTCTTCAGTGTTTGGTCTGTGAATCAAATGCATTAGTTCCAGGCATTCAATTTTCAAGCACCCAAATACTTCTGTATTTAGGAAGTTAAATAATCAATGCATTGAATCTCCAAATAACCCCCTCTTTAAAGTCATTATTATAGCTGGAAGACTAAAGTACTGTGCTTTCATTTTACTATAATTTTAGAATGTGTTTCATAGCTTATGGGAAGTAATGCTATAGAGTGGATGGAGAAAACAAGGGGATCAGTGCAAAAATGAACCTTTCTTTTTAGAGATAATGTTTTGCAGAGAATGGGAAATATGCTACTGCTCTCTGAAGTGCTGTCTGCATTCTCTTTGTTTATAGAGAGGACTTCAGAGCTGTTCATCAAGGGTTTCTCAAAGGCTCTAATTTTGATAAAATTAAACCAGCAAAACCCAGGAGGCATCATTTGCTATATAGTTGTCCTGCTGTTTTGAGAGTACTGTAGTCAGAAAATTAGTTTGACATAAAGTCAGACCTTAAAACAGATGAGTTGTTGTTTCTGAAAAAGATGTCATCTATTCTATACTGTCACTCTAAAAAAGATGTAATCTGTTCTATGCTAACACTGTAATTTTTATTTTTATGTGTGTGCCTTTATAAATATAGGCATATTTATATGGCTATAAATATATGCTGAAAGCAGCAAATAATCGCCTGCTAATTTTCAAAGCAATTTTGACGTCTTTCTGACAAACTGTGTTTTAGTTGCTGCCCTAAGGTCGATGGAAGTTACTACTCATTGAGACTAAATAGTGTCTGTTTTCCTTGATAGTGATACACAAATAATTTTTTTTTGGTGACTTAACTCATGCCTCACCTGAAGTACTGAGGGTGCAGAATGCCATGCTTCTGTTAATAAAATCTGTCACATCTTGCTTTAGATGTTAAAAAATATGGTGGATGCGGTTTATGTACATGGAGATTTATAGCATTAGATGTCTAAGTGAGAGCTGGATTGCTGAACTCCACAAGTGCAGTTAATGGAGATCTAGAACAGAGTGTGGATGCTTGGGCAAAGGTGTCTACTGTCATTTTGGTTTCACAGTGTCATACTTGCCCTCTGGTTTGCAGTCCGGGTTGGTGCAGATCTCCTGCAAGTCCTCTGCCATGTCACTGTGCCCGGGTATTCGACAAGACACCAGCTCCTGGAATTTAAACAACTGAGTCTTGTTCTTGTCAATAGAAGTGATAGAGACAGAAGAGCTTAAAATAAAGAAGGTGATGTAGTAGTGCTTCTTAGATATTTTAGGTGCCTCAAGGTATCTTGTTTGGACTCCAGCTGCCTCTCTAGAACTTAAGAGAACCTGCATAGATCCTTTGTTGTACCTGCCAGCCCTATGCAGGGGTCCTGCATAATCCAGGCAATCCAAAATGGCACCAGACACCTTAGCTTAGGTAGGTTAATTGTTCCTTAGATGTACAGCCAAAGCTTATCCTCCAGATTCCCTCTGGAATCAGAAGAAGGAGACAGTCACTAATTTGTAACAGGTATTTTAGGTGTCTGTGTGGTTGTTACTTTTAAAATGGAAGGGTTAATCTTCCTGGGAGGTGTCTTTGTTTCCTGAATGGCTATGGAGGCAGCCAAGGCAACCTGGTTATTTTTTGAGTAGGCACAGTGAAATGTAACCTATGTTTCCTACCGTAAATTTAGCTTATATTTCCTGCCATAAACAGATACTTTCTAAATACTTTGCAAGCAGAATCCTGATGTTACCTCCTGCAGGAAATCCCGAGTTGTGACATACTTCGCTTTGGAGATTCAGATGGAGAATAATTAAAGGAGTTTTTCTGATACAATGGTTACATAATCATATTGCAAACACAAGTTTTCTATCTAGAAGAAAATTCATATGTGCAGTACTTATTACTAGTTCACAAATCACAGGAGTATAAAATAGAATATGTAACTTCATTATGATTTTGCTTTTATATATTTTATAATTTAATATATTTAAGGAGAACAGTAGATCATACTATGGCAGAAAGACCACATACATAATTCTGCATGTATGTGTGTGTATACACATCTGTATGTATTTGGTACATAATAGCGGGGGGAAGGAAGAAGAAAGAAGTAGTGCCCAAGCAGGGAAGGATCTCCTGAGGCCAGCATAGCCCTGCAAAGAGTGCTGTCACTGTGCTGCTGCTGAGCCACTATCCAGCCACTATGAGAGGGGCATGGCAACAAGCACTGGTCCTGGAGGATAGTCTGTCATACAGGTTACCTGCTCTCTAGCTGCCAGCTGGCCACAGGATCAACCAGCCTTGTCTCCTTCGTTTTTCTTCCTCAAGACAGTACCCATGAACTCCCCTAGCCTGCCTCCCCATCCCCTCCTCCCCCTCAGTCTCACTCTCCATCTCTGTCATGTTTCATAGTTGTTACTGGCAGAGGGAGAGAGAAGTGCTTGTAGCAGACAGTGTGATAGGAAAATGACTCCTGTTTGTCCAGGGGAATTGATGACAGGCTTCTTTCTGCTTATCCTCAGTGGCAAGCAGCTCCTCTGATGGGGAAGGAATACTTGCTTATGGAGAGACAGGGAGGTAGGTAACGTTGCTGGGAGGTGCCAATAGACTGTTTAAAAGCCAACTCCAGCTGCCAACATTGAATCATCCAGACTTGGATGATGAAATAGATACGATCTGTGATGACATCAATCTGGAATAATTGCAAGTAGTCTGTGGACAAAAAGGGATTCAAAATTCTGTTTACAAACTAGAGGAATGGCCCTATATAAAGAAGGAGCAAGCACAAAGTGCTGCATTATATGATGGACGATGAATCCGTTATTTAAAATTGTAAAGATTTGGCTAAGCAGTAGGACACTGAAAAGTCTTACTGGACCAGAATCTAAAGCAAGTGAAAAAGTCACAGGTGCAGTATGAGTGAAAAAAGACGCATCTTACCTTGGGGTACATAAATAGAAGTGTCATTCACAAGACACAGGGTTTGCTTTGCCATTAGTTAAGCCTGAGCAAGAATGCTGTGACCACTGTTTCCTCACTGGCTTTCAGGAAGATGGAAAGAAACAGGAGGTGTAAGGAATGGAAAAAAAGTGTTTCTAATTAAAATAATTACAAAACAGGGCAAATGCGGTGATGTTGAAGTAAATGGGTTTAGCAGTGAAAAATAGGGTGGGGAGAAGAAATAAGATTCCCAGTATGTAGGATACTGGCAGTGAGAGAATGATGATCGGTTGCTCTTTAGAACCAATTGAATTAAGACCTGAAGAAATTAAGGAAATTAAGGAATTTATTTCAAATTGGTTTTCATCTAGCTTCATTTTTGATAGCGTCTCCTTTGTTTCAGGTTTTCAAGAAGAGATTAGATAAAATACCTCTTCCAGTGGTGTTGCTCTTGCCTTTGGAGATCTTGTCCAGCACTCTATTTCTGTGCATCTCTGCTCTGATTTAATTATTATTTCTGTCAGTAGAAGTGTATTTTGGTGTGGTTTTGGATGTTCCTGCTGGTATCATGCTGATGCCACAGCAGATGAGAAGTTTCCCGTAGGTCATTTGTAATAAATGCCAGTGCCTTAAGTACATGCCTTGCCATCTGAGATGTCATTAGTCACCAACACTGTGTATAAGTCTTCATTGTGTTCTCAGTACCTTTGCATGGATTGCACCAGGTGTCACATGTATGTCCTTTCAAATATACATTGTAGTCATAGAAAAAAGTTACTTAACTACAAGGGACTTCTGTGCATGTAACCATAGTATATTTTTGTTTCTGCTGAAAGACTTATTATAATGCCCAGGTAATGAAGAAGTACACTAATTTAAGTTAACAGGAGTGGAAAATTCACAGAAACTTTATGGATTTATACCTACTTTATACCTAGCATTTTTCTTTCATTCCCTTGAAGACAGGAAAAGAAAAAGAGATGAAGGAAAGAGGGATATTTGTATGAACATCTTTATTAGTGCACTGAATTCTTATTCAGATAATTTAAAGTCTGTAGTGATACAGAAAGCTTAGCAATTTGATAAAGGCACAACAGGCAATGTCATGCTTGGCAGAAGACAACATCCATACGTGGAAAATTCCATGACACATCTGACACAAAGATCCACAGAGCCAAATGTCCTGACTTTGCTACTGGCTGGTGGTGGATGCTTGGGGAGGAAACCAATCAACACATGTTACTACTTCTCTAAGGTACTTTTACAACCTCCAGTGGTTCATAGCTTGAGGAGAGTATCTTTCATTTAGGTGTCACCAGAGCATTGGGATGATTTAGTAACAATTCACTCTTCCCCACAGTTTTCCTTTTAATAAAGATATGATTATATAAAGGATTTAAACTCAGGTAGTATCAGGTGCAGTCCATCAATACTGAAGGATAATAAAAACTTTTGGTGGAAGAGGCTGATAGTATTTAGCTACCATTAGGGGTTTTAGCTTATCCAGGACAAACTCTTTTTTTCTCCCCTGTGACACAAAGTCATAAAAAATAGCTGGAAGAAGAATCATTTCAAAGCGACAGTTTATTTAATATTTGTAATTGAATGTCACAGTTCCTCATAACTACAGATATTGCAAGGAAAAAAATCCCGAAGTCTGGGCATGTCTAATTCATTATTCACTATTATGGATTTGAACCGATAATTTTGGCAAAATAATTTGTTCTCTCAGCAGTTAGGAGCTGCTTACAGGTCGCTGTGATAATGTAATCTGCAATATGAGTGTAATATTGCATGCGGCAGAGAGGGAAGGTAGAACAGCTGCGCTGGGAGGTCTGCAGTTACACTGGATAATTGGCAGTTCAGTAGCATTTAACGACTTTTTTCTTTATCCTAATATGAATGTTGAATTTTCATTAGTTCATGGGTATGTCTCCACGGCACAATACAGTACTCTGCAGAGATGCCAGAGGTACCTCTGGTGCAGCTAGTAGAATTTCTGGATGCTGTGAAGTTATGTCAACACAGAGCTCTGTACAGGATGGTTGTACTAGTGGGAGTTAAGTCCTTGAATAAGACTTGTCTCACAAGCTTTAAATAGGTTATCTGGTGTACAACCAGCATCCAGCCAGAGCTGATCACCAGAGTGCCCTTTAACAGAGAGAAGCACTTCCATAAGAGAGTATTTTTTGTTCTAAAACAGGTTTTTGAGAAAACAAGGATGACTGGCCCTCCTGAAGTACCTGTCTGGAGGTACTAATAGGGTAATGGGGTGAAGAAGACAATGGGAGGAGTTGACCAACTTAGGATAGATGCTCAGTTTTCAGTTAATGTTGGAAAGAATTCCACCTGTTGCCCCTTCTTAACTTGCCTTTTTGAAGATAATTAGAAGACAGCCCTTAACTGGTACACAACTGAGCTTTAGTTGACTAAGTAGTATTAGCTAGCAGGTAAATGCACTGCATGTAAATTCTGTATATGATGTGAACTGCAGAGGGTTTTTCCTGCAGATTTTGTGTGAGTCCTGAATCAAAATACGTGTAGGACAGAGAAGATAGCCTTTAAAAGCAAGCTCAAATCCATATGATTAAAAATAGGTCATCCCTTGTTCTTTGAACTGAGGTACAAGATAGCCCCACTGTCTTACTCTGCTGGCCTGTTAACCCAAAAGTTACTTGAAAGGAAGAGCTTCATTCCCGTAACTATGTTCTGTTCACATGAGGAATGTTTCAAAGTTTCCCATTCTGGTTGCTACTTACCCATCACAGCTTTACCATGTGGGCTCATTGCTTAGTTGCAATGTCAAATGTTGAGCTGTAATGCAATTCAGGTGCACCTGAGCTCGGCTGGGTGGGGCCCTTCGTGTTTTTGGACTGGGCTGAAGCACAATCAGAAAGCTGAGGGCTTTGCCTTCCAGGAGCTGTGCTTGGCTGTATGGGGAATCTGAGCCCCTGTCACATTTTTCAGTGGGGAAATAAGTCCGGAAGAGTAAGAAATTGAATCTTCCAGATTTAGAAGGCTAAAATGTAGACTAATTTTCCTACTTAATTAAATGTTATTTTGTAAGCAGATGACCATTTTTCTTGGTGTTTTCGCATGACAATTTTTCCTGGTGGTTTCTATGATACTGTGAATTTTAGAATGCACTGAAAATTTGAAGTTGAAAATAATAGATGATACAAAATGGCATTTAAATTCTCAATATTACTGGGTAATGCAGTAAGTCATGTTAGTTGTTAAAGATACAAAAGATTAATTTAGGCCTTTTTTTCATAATATAATACCTTGACATGTCTTTTTTTCTCTGCATCAGCAGTGATTTGCTTTAGCTTCTGACCTCCTGGGCTATTCAGATAGCAATCCTAGGCTATTCACTTGAACTTTCTAAGCATCTTCCGATCATGTACAATAGGTTTCTATTTGGATTACAAAAATATCTCCCAAACCAACTGTAACTTTACATAGGAAGATGTCTTCAGGACTTGCAGAACAATATATATGACCCTTAGTTTTGGTTTTGAGCCATAAATTGTGGCTCTCCTAAATTTAAGAGTTTTGATGCTCCTGATGGTCTGTAGAATGTCAAGACTTAATGTGCTTGGGCACAGCACCTGTGCTCAGACATGCACTTGCTGTATGTCAGTCATTAGCATGGATTTGTCCCAGCAGTTTCCCAGTTTTGTTACTTTCCGGACATCAGCACATGCCAGCTCCTCTGCCAGTAGGCAGCTTGGATGCAGCTACCTGTGCTGTGAAATAACTTAATCTAGATAGAAACAAACTGTGCAATGCAACAACACTTGTCCTTCAGACAAGGAAACTCCTTGGCTCACTTCATTTGTTAGATGTGATCTATCCAGAAAGTGCAGTTCGTTGCATCCACATGATGTTATGTAGCCATCCTTTCTAGTGGGAGAGCTGCAACTCTCCAGAGGGCGATGCAGCTGATCTGACTGGCAGGTCTGGATTAGAAGATAGCTCATGTAGAGCTCAATGAGCTTGCAGATAGTTCATTGTGCCTTGTTGCTTTCCATTCTTTGTACAGTGAGTGTGGCTTGAGCCAAATGCCCATCTGTTACCCTTCTGGCCGTAAGTGACGTGAATGCCACCTGCATGACCCCTTGACTCTACCTAGCTGTCAGAGCTCTTTTTTTTTTTCTCTTTGAGAAAATAGGTGGACAGATATTCCCTTTATGTTGGGAAACTGCTGTTGCAGACTTGTTTATGAGGGGTGAACTCTGTCTCTTGGTCTTGCTTGGCTTCATGCCCCTTGACAGCAGCTCCACACAGTTCGAATGCTGTGTGCTGATCTGCATGACTGGGCAGAAAGCTGTGCCAGGTGAGTGACAGCCACCAATGAAGAGAAAAGGAGCTTGAGGTGGAGCACAGGACGGCTACACTGGGCAGTTTACATGCACCTAAATCAAGAGATGTTGTTCACTTCCATTTAGATAGATAAGTGTCTATAGGGGAAGGATTTCCAGAGTGAAAACAAACTTAAGAAGGTACCAGAGTCCCATAAGCAGCCTTTGTTAGATACCTAGAATGTAGGTGCAAATTAATTGTGTAGATGAGGTGGACTGGACTTCACCTTTACCTGTGTGACAGAGAAAGCAGGTTGTCCTTGGGCAGCAAGGGCTTATGGAATGTGGAAGAAGTAGTTAGCAGTACCTCTGTGTGTGTGTGTGTGTGATGAACGAGAAGTGATTAAGATAAATCAATTTTAAGGAGGAAATATCTCATTTCCTTTTAATAAAAAAATGGTGTCTCCTTTAGCATTTCTTCCCTTTTTTTCTCTCAGAAAAATGGTTGAGCTAGCTTGGGAATAACTTAGCTATTTTAAAAATGCTGATTATCTGCCTACAATTCTTTTTATAAGCTATCCCCCTTAAATGGACAGGGAAAAAAAAAGAGAAATAAAAAGATGGGCAGTGAATTAGCAAATGCATTTAAGGTAGTTGAATAGCTTATCTTTCCAGCAGACCCACTTTAGTCACATGCTCATATATTATTAACCTGACTGCATCAAGGCTGATACTGTATGTCTTTCCCGGCATACCCATTTATGTGGTGTTGGGTGCCTCTTGAATTGGATGCTGGTGCCGTAATTTGGAAAAGGAAGCGAACATTTACATAATGTAATCTTGTTATCCATTAGTATAATATTCTTAACTGGTATTATAAATACCTGTTTAATATCATCATGAGCGATCTGGAAGATGGGATACTTTCCGACCTGGTATTCTATGATTTCATGATCTTTACATTAAAAAGAAAAGCTTCTAACCTCCGAAGAAGATCCTTTTTGTGTAGCCTTCCTCAAGAAATCATCTATCCCTAACACCTGTGGTGTTAGGCTTTTCTTCCATTAGTCCATCTATAAAGATCTCATTTACAATCTTGCATTATATTCCTGTAATTTACTTAGAGACACATGTATAGGGTCATTTGGTAACCTGCTGCCACAAAGGTTTCTAAATGTGCAAGGTGGTTTAACTGAAAAAAGAATTGTTCTACTGAGATGTAAGTATATCTACTAATTTGACTGCTGGTGCTCACTGAGCAGCTGTCTTTAAGGCAGAAGTCACAGTCATTTACTGCCTTTTTTCCCTAAAAGTCCCTGAATGATTTTTGTTAATAGCTCGAGCAAGTGACCAAATCTCATGAGACTCCTGTATGAATCTTTTGCAATTTTTCTTTCTCATCCCTCTTGACTCTTGGTTATTCACATCTTTTGTGCTGTAATGCAGGAGGTAGCCTTTTTTTCATCGTTATTTTTATAGTCCTTTTCCTAAGATATGTAGTCTGCATGAAAAAAAAAAAAAATCTGTTGTGGGGAAAGCCAGATCCATCCCTCTCCCTGAAAACACTGCTGAATTACAATTCAAACAATACAAACATAGCTTGCTACTTTCTGACACAAAATTAGCTAGCCCTTCTGAGCTTGACTGTAGCAGAACTTGATACTGCAAAATATGGTAATAAGTTAGTTCTAAAATTCTTTGCACCTCTATATGCTGTTTGTTTTTAACATTTACAGAGCAATATTGAATGTCATCTGTACCTTAATATGTATGGCATTGTTGAATCCTATGTCTCTATATATTCATGTTATTGTGGTGCCCTTCATGATCATAAAACAAAAGCAAACCTGAAATAAAATGTTATGATGGATCTATACTTAATGGCAGATCACTTCGGAGGAATTCGATTAAAACATGGTAATAATGCAGTAACAGTGCTGAAGACTCTGAAGATGGATTTAGTTAATTGCTTCTAGAGGACACAAAATTAAACACTACCTTTCAAAAATGAGTGATAAATCTTCAGATACATGGAAATAATGGGTGTGAAGAATTGACTAGATGTAATGTTGATGAAGGCAATCCAAGGATGAAAGTGTCAGGGTTACTTTTCAATCTGTCATTGAATTGTGGTCATCTATCACTGTAACCAGATTTTGTCCTACCTCTTACTGTAGCAGCTAGTATATTTCCATCTTCTCCCTATTGTCCCTTGCCAAGTCTTCATGTCTGCTACTCTCTGGTCATCTTTTGTTGTCAGAAGTGTGATATTTTTTCATCACTTTGTGCAGCATAACTAACCCCCTGCCAGTTAGGCTGTTTCATATTCTTCAGGATGCCCTTGCCTACAGCCAGCAGTCCAGCCTCAGGACTCAATGCTCAGCTTCAAGTGCTTTGCCATGTTGCCTTTTCTGCTGGTGTGGCAGAGTTGTCAATAATTTTTTTTAACAACATTTTAATGTCTTTGAAAACAGAAAGTGCTTGTTTTTAATGATACCATTGCATAATGTCGTACTTGTTTATTTTGACTTGAATAGCAGACATTTGTGCTGTATAAATACATATAAGAAGGGTTAAGTTTTTAAAAAGCTTGAGGTACCAGACCTTTGCAAAAAAATCCTCCGGTTTACTCCTACCTATGCTTTTGCTGTATTGAGCCATACCATAACTGTGACTGTTTCTAATGGAGTTAGAGAATGCAGGGAAGGAAGGCGGGAGGAAATTGTTCAATTTTTAGATTACTATATGATCATGGTGGAGTGAAAGTTTGATTTTATTGGTTATCATCACTCAGCAGGGACAGAGAATGTTGATTGTTTTTCACAAAACCCATTGGTAAACAGGCAGTTACTCAGAAGGAGCTGTAGTCTCCATGCCATCAAAATCATGTATTCAATAATCCCCCAAGACAGTTACTTTATTGATTGACTGAAAAAAACTCCAGAGGAGACTAGTTCAGCATATTATGTCATATCAGACTTCTGAGGAACACACTGTCCTTTCCTTTCCAGGAATAATACAGTGTCAAGTTTGGCTGTTACATGCAGTGGTGCAATTCCAGTGGTCAAAGAGAAGAGGTTTTGGCCCATTTTCTGTTGTCTGTCACGCAGAATGGCAGGAGCAAATCGATCCAGGGTGACTGCTGATATCCTGACCATCACTTATCCCATTGTATCATCATCGGATGGCACTAAAGCTACAGACTTGCAGATCTTCACACCAAGAGTGGAATTTTTAAGTAGCTGGGTATCATCACCTGAATTTTTAGGTACTTTGAAGGGCAAGAAATGGCCATTCTGTGTATATTTCCTGAAAAACTAGGACTCCAGCATTGTGAGTATTGGAGTGTGTGTTAAAAGCAGCAGAAGAATTGAGTGTAATTACAAAACCAAATTCCAAAAATACTTCGAATCTTCATTTCTTTGAAAAACTTTTTTTCAGACGTTACTTGTGTTGGTCGTCCCTTGATATGTATAAATTTTATGTCTCATTCTGCCTGCTCCTTTTTTTTTTTTTGAAAGCAGCAAAACACAGAACTGGGGCTGGTGTTCAGTTCAACATCCTCATACAGATATGAACAGTGTCACTCCTCAAGTTTGCAGGAATATTGGCCAGAGCTCTCAAATGCTGATGTATTTCTAAAAACCTGCCCTTTTGCATCAGTTACTTTCCAGCTTATCTTTGCTGTTGTTAATGGAGGATTCTCTTCAGTGGCCAGTGACAATAATGCCAGTTGGGATTCCTGCTGATACATTGTCTAGCATTGTTCTGTCAGTTTTATGTATGAAAAGGGGCTTTTTAAATCTAGAGGTCTGGGAAATATCCAGATCCTTTTCTGGAGTCTAGATGTTGGTTGTTGTCTCAGTACAAGAGACTAAATAAGAAACTGAGGATTCTCTTTGGGCATGCTGTTGAAAATACCTCCCTGGAGCTAATACTCTATTTCTGTCTGGGTGAAATACAGAGAGGAGCTTGTCAGGCTGAGCAGAGTACAGAATTTGTGTGCAATGGGCTCTGTTTGACACTTAGATGACTTGTCTGTGTCTTATTTCTGTAGTCCTTACTGTGCTGCAGTTCATGCTGAGAGCTGGCTCAGCCTGGCTCATTTGGGATAAGAGGAAGGAGAAGGTGTTTTGAGACAGCTTTTCCCATTTTCCCCTTCAGCTGTTCTGTTCTATCTAAAGGAGATCAAAATGTTTTCTTGACTGTTTTCATGCTAACCTCCCAAGTGAAGAATATGGAAACTGAATAAAAAGTTTTGTTATATCCACCAATAGGCCCAACAGCACTTTTTTCCCTTTGTTTTCCCTCCATGGGAATAAAACAAACCAAAGTATTAAACAATGATAAAAGGGGAGGCAAAAATATATTTTTTTAAATTATTCAATAATCTTCAGAGGCTTGGTGTCATTTAGAATTAGTGTACATCCTAAAGAAACTGTTAATGACTCTACAGTTCAACAGTTACTGCCAGACCATGAAGAAATATCCCTAAGAGCTGGATTTCCCTGACCTGCATTTATGTTTGTGTGTGTCTGTGTTTCTTCTGCTGTGCCACTATGGCTGCCGACTTGCAGAAAAAGTTAGTGGAGGGGCAGACATTGCTGCCATTAGGATATTTCACAACAGTGTTTGGAAAACATTCCTGGGTGCTCTTAACTCCAGCCACCACTACCAGTAAATTCTTGGAGCATTCACATGTGGTTTTGGCCCTTGCCAGCTGTTACTCTCTTTCCAGGCTTTCCAGGCACTGCTCAGGAATCTGCAAGTGCCAGAGTTGCTTCCAACACCCAGCTGTCGTATGGACACCCCATTTTGGAGGGTGAGATAGTTTAATAGGACTTGAGACACTCATGCCAGAGTATATGTTTAATATTCTACTCATGTTTAGTCCACTAGTAGAGAGATAGCTATAGAGTCTCTGAGAAATTTATCTACTGATCTTCAGGCCTAATTAATTCAGCTTCTTTTTTTTTTTTTT
>VZRR01005980.1:368405-499670 GCA_013398015.1 Oreocharis arfaki
TTTTTTGGTAGCAGAAGTACCAGCTGTACTGCATTTAACCTTATTAAGCATCCTCACTAAGCCATATGTGTTGAACTTTTAAGTAGAGGTGAATTCTCAGCAGGAATTCAGAGCTGGTAAAATATCCCAACAGTTTTCTGTGACAAAAGACTCCAGTGATGTTTGCAGTTTAGCTTTTCCCAAATAATTTTTTTCTGGGCAAAGTGCATGGCTCCAGACTCAACAAGCCTCAGACCTATAGCTGATGCTGCAGTGGCAGATTGTCTCTGTTGGGTGCCATGGCCAGTTGCATGATGCTTTATGCTTTTCATCCTTGGCACTATTAGAGCCTTTTTGTGATACAAACTTAGCTTCCACTTTCCTTTATGGTACTCCAAAGAAATATTACATATTCAGTATGTATAAGAGATGAGGGAAAAAATGTCAATAAAGTTAACGTGGACAGAAATTTGTTTGATGTATACCGATCAAATGAAGTATCTTTTTTTTTTAGTGCCATGTAGAATTACTGTGGAGGCTTAATGTTGATAAAAGTGGGAAATTGTCTATTTTGGAATCAAGTCAGTGGAAATTGAAGCTGACTGACATTGCCGTTCATAGCAGCAATCTGTAAGATTTCCATTAAAAATGCCTTCTCGGCACTGAGCTACCTATGTGCTCTGCAGGAGGACCTCACAGGGTCCAGAGAGTCTGTTTCTGCCCAAATGTATCTTGGCTCTAGTGAAGAATCTGACAAGTGAGATGTGGGTGAGGAATAGGTAGTTTATAAATCCAAGGTATGACACAGTCAGTAAGGGCATGGATTAGCAGAATGTCATGTTGACTATGTGTTTGAAATAACTGTGGAAATCACTTTTCGTTGGTAGGTCTCAAAGTTGTATCTAGAGGAAGTTAAATAGTTTTGTGGTGGGGGACCACAGACAAGAGAGGAAGCTTGTCCTACATCCTTCAGCTGGCCAGTGACAGAGCCTATCTTCCTGAGCTCTGGTCCAATTTTTGGTGACAGAGGCTGGTACTGTTCAGCCCAGTAGGTGCAGATCTGTGGGATGCAGCTGGGTGGCCAATGTCCAGATTAAATGGTGAGAGTTTGTTTTGTTGAAGTAGTTCTGGTTTGGTTTAGTGGGCATAATTCATACTTGGAGTTCTTGGTGTGCTTATGGAGAGCACCTCTGGCTTGGGCCCACCTGAGTTGTACTGAGAAGTTGTAGATCCCCCATCCCTGAAAGTGTTGAAGGTCACATTGGATGGGGCTTTGAGCAACCTGGGGTAGTGGAAGGTGTCCCTGCCCATGGCTGCAGTGTGGAACTAGGTGGTCTGTAAGATCCCTTGCAACCCAGAACATTCTATTACTCTGTGATTCTGTGACATGCTCCAGAACAGGTTTGCAGCATGCACAAGGTATAGAAAGGGAGACAGGTTGGCAGATGCTCTTCAACAGCATATTCCCAATTAGAATAATATAGATAATAAGTGCTAGTATAGATAACTCAGTGCTAATATAGATAACTCAAAGCCATACTGACTCCTGTTTTTAGAATGAATTGGTATTTCATTTTGGGACACTGAAGCGCAACTCCATCTGATGTGTTATTTATTCATGACTTAATTAGCAACTAGCCAAGAAGTGATCCCTTCCTCTTTATTCTCGTTTTTCAACTGTTTGTGAGTGGCAGTGGTAAACAGGTGTAAGAATCGCCGTGTCAGCTCATACCAAATGTGTGTTAGCCCAATATCATATCACTGACGGGGGCCAGTGTGAGATTCTTAAGGAATAGGACAGAAAAGTGGTATTTCTCTGGAAAAACCTCCCAGCCTCCATGATTTTTGCTTCAGGAATATCTGTGGTTGCAATTGGTTTCTTAATGCTTAATCTAAAAGATATTAAAATAAATTATTCTGCTTATGTGCACCTACACAAAGGCCATAGCTATATTTAGGTTTTGTCCACATTTTTTCTTGTACATCATATTTTTCTACAACATATTGTTGTAATTCACTTCATCATTGTTGTTAGCTGCGCTCATTAAATCCCCAGAGCTGCCCAGTGTTAATCACTGACATTGCCATGAAATCTGCCTGTGTGCATACCTGCAGGTTTTGGAAGTTACTTACTTTCACCAGCTGTTTCCTCTGATTGTCAGAAAACTTCCAGGTGCAAGCAGTATAAAGCAGTGTGTGTCTGGCTGTGGTTGTAAAGGGGAAGAGCTGTAAACTTTCCCTTAAATTTCTCAACTTTCTAGTTCAGAATTTTTTAAAGCAGCAGCTCTTTTGCTTTAAATTGCACTAGTCCTCAAAAATCTTTCTGAAGTAATGTTTGAATTATGCTAGTGGGAATTCAAGAAGAGAAAATCCAAATGTCTTTAAATATTCAGTCATGGATTAATAGAGACTCCTTTTCCTCAAGCTCCTTTTGCTTACGATACTGAGTTCCATGGTATAAGGTAGTGTGTGAGCCCTGAGATGAGAGTTTTTGATGACTTCAACACACTTTAAAAAAAGAAACTGTAATACATTTTGAAAGAAGTTAAAATCTGTATTTTTTTTCATGCAGAATAGGAATTGAGAGCAGATGAGGTATTCTTTCCAGAACTTGTGACTCCTCCCTTTCTAAAAAGATAAAGCTTCAGAACGAAGTCATTGTGACATCTGGGACAAAAAATCCAATAGAGCTCAGGTTTAAGTATTGCATCTCTGGGAATGGACAATGTAATTTGTATTTGCTTCATAAAAAGGTGGAAAACAGGATTATTATCCTGTATTCAGGGCATGCCTGAGGTATGGCACCTGAAGACAAACACCCTTAATCAGGAGTTGGTGATGAGTCCCCAAGTGTCTCAGATCACACATAATTTGTGCTTCCCACTACACACAGAGACCTTTCACTGACAGTCTTAATTTCTCAGTATGTGCTTTCTCTGGTTCTTCACCTCAGCATCTTCTTTGCTGTTATCTACCCTGGAACCAGTGTAGAGTTTTCCAGATAAGTCAATCGCTGTAGCCTCAGGTGTGCTGAAGAGCAGGAGGCGAACAGAAAGTGGGCAGACAAAGGGAGAAGCTAATCCTTTGCTGCTCAAAATTTTCTTCCTGTGGTTTATTTCGAGGGGTTTATTTCCGGTCTATGTACCTTTTGGCCGAATGACCAGATGGTGCAAGAGAATTCACAAGTGCCTTTATATTCTTCACCCCTCCTTAAAGACAGCTTTTAGTTGTTGGACTCCAGTGTAGATTCCTGCTGTGATCAGATAGGCAGACAGACTCAAGGTGCCTTTTGAGGAATTAGAACTCTTAGTTTGGCTGAGTAAGAAGAAATCCTGTAAAAGCCTTCTGAAAGAAGTCTGGAATATAGGAAGGAGCACACTGATTAGTAGACTTACTATTATTATCTTAATGCTGATCATTTTCCTGTGTACTACTAATTTAATATGAAACAGAATAATATAACACCAAAACATTTACAGAGATGTTGCAACAAAACATTGATTTTCTTCAATGACTTTTTTTTCCTAAATTACATTTTCTCAAAATCGATATATTTTGGCAGACAAATTTTGATGCCACTTTTTATCGTGGTGGAAACAGCTACAGTGCTGTTGGAGTCAACTCATTATGGTACTAAGTACTCCTGGCAAAGTAAAAGTGTGTGTATTTAACAAAACCACTGTCTATGTACCTGCTGAATCTCTGTAACACAAGTGGGAAAATAAAGATTTAAAGTGGTTTTTATTTACTTAGTACCATGTAGGAGCAATGGCACAGCTAACTCCAGGGATGCAGAGGTGTATTAAAGCCCAAACTTTAAAGTTCTTTTGTCACTGTTATTTTAGGCAGCATGGGTAACACCAGTATTTTAGCATGTTGTGACCACTCCTGTGTTTTGTAACTGTATTCCATGTCATGTTCTAGGAAGTCTCTGTCTGAAATCAGTTTATTGCATAGATGTGTTTGGTCATTTATTTGTTCATTTTTTGATTTGATTAATTATTTTTTAGGCTTCTTTTTTTCCCAGAAACCCTTTTCTGAAAAAATTTAATCCTTCACAGTGGGATCCAGTTGCATCAGATACTTTCAGAGAAGTAAGCATCACATAGCTATTAAATATTTCTCAGAGGGTTTATAGTTGCAATCAATTCTGACTGACTAGTCTCAAAAGATAGCATGTGAATACAGCCTATCAGGCAGATCTTTATGAGCCGTTGTAAAGTTACATCCACTCAACAAAGGTCTGCTGCTCTTTGAGTGTTGTTTCCTCTGTGAAGTTAGCTGGATGACTGCCTGAAGAGTATGGCTGTCACTGTGGACAGGGCAGACGTGAAGGGTTGTTAAGCCATTTTGTCTGATGAAGCCTAGGATGAAAAGTGTAGCATTAGGACTGGTTGTAGCAGCCAGCGGTGTGTGTACAGATATAACTGCATATCCTTAAACACTGTGAGCAGGTTGAACTGAAGCAGAGCCTGACTAAGTGTGTTGTTCTACACCAGGATTGTAAAAGTCATTAACTGATGCATGCATTGATTAGATTTTTAATTCCTAGGTAAGACCACAGGTATCACAAAAAACACAAAAAGCTCTCAGGTCTCAGCATAGACTTAATGCTGGGGCCATACTGGGATAATTACGTGGTCCTTAAGATCCTGCTGTTGTGCTTACAGTCCTAGCTCAGGAAAGAAGGTCCAGGTGTGTGCAGCAATGGGGCATTTTAAAAGCCATGTCATTGAATTAGAGTGACTGCTGCTGGAGGAGAAAGACTGCATCACAAATTGCTTTAAAATAGAGACTGAATCTCCTTGAATCTTATGCTTGATGCATAATTTGCCCATTTATTTTCTGAATAGATTTATTTAATATGTTTTTTACGCTTTAGCTACCACAGAAGGTATGTATTTTATATCCTCAGTAACATGTGTAGCTACATATATATTACTGAATTATAGTGAAGAGGAAAGGAAAAACCCCAGATGAAATTGAAGGACCTTTCTTGAAGTTGCAGTATTTTCAATGGTGTCTTCCAGTGACACTGCTAGTAGCAAGCAACAAGCTGCTGTCTTGACAGAACCTTCTGAATTGCTGCAGAAAGTTTTTTTTCCCTGTTTTTGGTGCTGACACATGACATGCATCTCAGATGGTGGCCTGTGATCACTATCATGCACCCGATACAGATGAGAAACTTGCTTCTTCACTGAGATCATCCCATGACTCAAGACATGTGCCAGAATCTGCAATATCTCACTTCTGAAATTAATGCAGAAAATGGACGTTTTGTATCAACTGAGAAATTTTTTTAAAGGTGCTTTATATCATCTCTTGTATGAAAATAAGATGGTATTCAACTATGCTACATTTCACTAGTTTAGTTTAGATTCGGTGCCCTAGAATAAAGTTACGGATGTGATTGATCACTCTCTATAAAATGCCCAGGTTTTGCTCAGGTTATTTTTTGCAAAAACATTGCATTTTCTTCCTTTGCATGCAAAATAATTTAGTGTGAGGGTGACATCACTTAACCTTTATTAGTTATATCTATGCATAAAACAATCTGTGTAAATTAATTGGTATGACGATTACAAAGCACATCTTAGAACCAGTATTCCAGAAACATGCTGATTTTGGAAACATTTTACAGAGCAGTACAATAAAATGGGCAGGCAAAAATCCCAGCTTCAAAAATATCTCTGTACTGGGTACTAAGAACACATTAACATAAAAAATTATTTCTTATAATTTTGGGTATATCTTACTGATGCCTTACTACTATGTGCGTGTAAGGATACTAATAAATGTAAAAAATATTTATTTAATAGTCCATAGACAAACATGCAATTATTTATAACTTGTTGATTGCTTAATAGAACATTACTCATCTGAATTTTCATTTTATTTTCCTTTAAGATATCTCATATTATTAGAAATGGACCTAGGTAAGCTCTGAACGTTTTACATAAATGTGTCCTGGCCTGTTGTCATTTAATTTTTCAAAATGGCATTTTACTTTAGGTACAGCTCATGTTTCGGCTTGAACAGTTCATGCGCATTTTTGTGGTGTCTGAACTGCTTCTCCTCGTAAGGTAGGCATTTGCCTCCAAGGTGCAGTCCTGTGTTGCACTCAGTCTGCCGCAAATCCAGTTAACATTTTAGAAAGGTAAAATCATGGATAATCCTGTATTCTCAAAGAGGAGGAACTAGGATGAACCAACACTAAATGTTGTATTGTTTCACTCAATACTGTTTTTTGTTCCTGTGCATTAAAAAATAGTGCTTTAAAGAGTATCCTTCTTTCAGTCCTACAGTGCTAGCAAAAATAATTTCTGTTTCCATTACCACCTTGAGCATATTTTTTTTTTTACTAGTACTTACTTGGATAAAATTAGAGGATAAAAAAAGTTGTTTATTTTGAAATTTATTTTCTTTTGATAGAGTTGCTGAGTATTTTTTAATACTAAATTGGAAAATGTAGAAAAACACTACAAAAAAAAAGGCTTCTTTTCTTTCTGCAATTTTATTATTATATTTAAATTTTTCAAAACCAGGTGTTGACCTATACTTATTAACATGTTACTGTTAAAACTCTAAGGTACACTTTTTCATTGGTTTTACTGCAGGGACTGATAAAAGCAGTAGCAATTCTAACATTCTCCTTTCTGGCAGTTATTTTAAATGGTCTTTTATACTTGGAGAGTTCATCATAAATTTCTAATGCTAGTGCCAATGAAGTTTGCTACAAGTTCTTGTACTGCAGTGACACATAGTGTGTTTCGTAATGCAGCAGAGCAGCCACTGGAGGAAAAACCCTCTGAATAAGCTGTAAGTGACTTCCAAAGTCCCAGGGCAACCCAAAGAGTCTCTGGAGGCTCTGGGTAGGTTTTCTGCTATGTTAATTAAAACCAATTTCTTTAATGTAGAGAACCTGCCTTGATTATAGTCATACATTTCTAATCCCTTTTTTGTCATCTGTTAGAAGCGTGGATGATTTCTGACAAGAATTGTTCATTTTGGCTTAAATGTTTTTATCGTGTTCTTGAGTGGAAATATGAGCAAATGCAGCCTCACCTTTTGGGAATAGAAGTGGTTTTAAAAGATAAAGATGTCTTGCTATTTTTTTTATTATTTTCTATATCACAGAGAAACAGAGAAATGAAGAGTCAAGGATTAAAAAAAAATTATTCTTCCCACCGTCCTAAATTTACTGCTCCACCAGAAATCAGATAGAACTTGAAATACTTACTGTCCCCTCAGAGCCACTAGATTTAGTCAAATTGAGAATATTTAACTCTCATGCATTTGAGAAATCTGAGAAGGAGCTGGTCACTCCAGTGTGAGAGTGACGCCAGTGAGGTGAGGCAGGGAGGGGCTGCTCCCTTCTGGGAGCCTTCCCTGAGGAATCGCCATTGGAAGACCAGTGCTGCTCACCCCAGGTGATGGAATGTTGCAGCAGCCATGGTCTTTTAATTCTTTTTCCCTCCTGCTGACAGCACAAACCTCTGTACCCGCTTCAAAGAGAGATTGCCAACTGCAAAGAGAAGGAAAAAATAGACATCATGTATGCTCTGGGTCAGCTTTGTCAGTGTTCTTGGCTCTGTTGAAACATGCTCAGTCTCTGAAGGAGTGCAGCCCCAAGGCTCACGGTTTGTAGTCTGGCTGCAGGAATTTCCTTTCGGTTCATCTATTCAAAACCACCTTGGAAGTGACAGCATTCTGGCCATTCCAGTCAGGCTTTCTCCACAGTCCTTTCAACTTGGTTTATAGTGGTGTTGGGGGAGAGCAACGCAGAAAGGATAGAGAACAAGGGGGAAGCCTTGCCAGGGTTGTTCAAACTGGCAATGATGTTTTAAGGCCTGGCTTCAGCATCACTGTGAGAGTCAGAGTGTGAGTTACAGGGTGTCCTGATGTGAAAGGTTTTGCTAAATACAAGTGAATAAAGGTGCTTTCCTGACTTGGTGTTGTAACTGGGGAAAAAAAATTCTTTTTAAATTTTTTTTTTGGAAATTTTTAGAAGATACAGTTTCAAGATTTATGGTCCATTTTAAAACACAATTTGATAAATGACCTGAATACTTCAAGAGTAAATTACTTTACTCATAAAGCCTTATTTTTCCCTTGCATTGTTCTCATGCTTGGCTAGTTCAAGTGCAACATCATGTTCAGTATTAACTGGCACTTTGTTTTATGCCACATAATCTGTTTTAGATTTTAAATTTTAAAACCAGAATGCACATTCTGTGGGAAGATCAGGAAAGAAAGTTGAAATAATTGTTAACAATTACTTAGGAATTGTTTACATCTCAATGAAGGAATGGCAAATTAGCTTAAGATTTAAGTGGCATCAGATCAAACACAAGAATAGTTTCTCTAACCACCCGACACACTCTAAATTAACACCCTAATCCTGAGATAATCTCTGCTTATAGTGCACAGATATTGAAAAGATTAAGAGCAATCCAGAGTCATTAGAGGAAACATAACATACACATACCCGTGAATAATCAGTATGTTTAGAACAGCTGTGAGGAAGAGGTGGTCAGTGGGATTTGTTGAGCTGTGGAGGAGATTTACAGTTAACTAGAAAAAATCTCCATTTATAAACTGCATACCTACGTGCTTAGGAAGAAGCAATTTCAAATCATTAAGTGACAAGATGACTCACGCATAAAATTTGAATAATATAGTTCTGGATATACATACCTCATTTGTAAAACACATTTCTTCAATACCATTGTGATCCTTAGCAAAGACAAATGATTGAGAATGTAGAAGTATTAGGCCTCTAATATTTGCCTTTAAAGAACTCATTTCACACTTTTTGTCTTCCGTACATTTTTGAATTGAAGTCTGAGTCATATTCATAGCGTGATCTTAACCTCCAAGAATGAGTGTGGAACTGGAGCAATATGAAATCTATATTCCCTGTTAAGTGAGAGAGCCAGCACTGAAGTGGAGGGATGGGCTGGGATCATCTGGCAGAAGAAAGGCACAGTGCTGAGCAGGAAGGTGGCAGTGTTCTGTTTTATGGGCCAGATGTCAGACGTGAAGTCTGATTATGTCTGTCGCATCTTGAAACTGATTATAAAGTGAAATTCTACTAGTGCTCCTCAGATATCAAACCAATTTGTAAGGCATTTTGTTGTTTTCTGGGTTTTGACTAGTGCGAATTCACTTTTTAAAGTTTTTTTAATGCAACTGTAAGGGCTAGAAAACTCTAAAAACCATGGAATTATATGTCTCCAAAACCAGAGTTGGTTTCCTGTACCTTTCTTTTTTTTATGTGTAGCTCCTTTGTGAAGGGATGTACCTCTGAACAGAACCTCTGTAATCCAGAAGACTGTATGCCCATAAGCATATAGATGGGGTAAGAAATTAGAGGGAGGTAGTCAGAATTTAGAAGCAAAATTGAAGGGGGGATCTTGGAACATTTTGTCCTGCATCAAAAAAGAAAGAAAGAAAAAAAAGCTCAGGAATTTGGTAGAATTGTTTTTCCTTGAATTTTTAGTGAAGCAGACAAAATTTTTGATTCTTCTCTCATGAGGCTGGTCCTTCAAAAAATCTTTATGCAGAGCCCTACGCAGTCCTTCTTGATGTGAATTTGGAGTACCATGAGTAAATCATAAGTGATTGAAAGAAGCATGTTACATTACAGACTAATGTAAAATAAATAGTAGCTAAGTTTCTTCAGTCTTCCGTTAGGCTTCTGTATGCAATGGAAAGTTCTTTATTCACTTCAGATAGGGGGTGGAAAGATTTGATTATAGAAGTGAATAGTCTTTAATTTTGTAGCTGTTTTATTTGCCAGCTATGTGCCCAGATGTATTTCTAGCTGTATATCTACAATAAGCGTTTCTGAAAATGTTGGGGAAGGAGAGAGTCCAAATTATCTGAAAGACACCATGATTCATTATTCCTCCTTCAAGTGAGATTTCTCTGTCTTGACAGCTCTGAACCTCAGCCATTTTATTTAAATTTTCAGGCACTTCATAGAGAATGTCAAAAAGACAGGTTTCATTGAAATCTCTTGATCTATGTATTACTGAGAAAACACAATAAATAATTCTTCCACTGTTTTAATATTTTTATAGGGAGTTGTAATGTTTACACGTATCAAGAGCATAGACAGAATTATTTATTGTTATTATTACCTGAAATCTGTCCACAGTATGGCATACTTTGGTTTTGTTAAAATTGAGAATTTTATTAGGATATATGCAATAGGCTCCCTTTTTTGTCAAGACAATGAAACCAGATTAGGAATTGATAAATGCCTATGTTATGCATAGTTAAAAGTCAGCATTTAGCTTCAATGTTTGTCCACTGAGTGAACTGCTAGTCATTTAATTACCTAAATATGTATTTATTGAACAGATTTGAAATGATACAGTATGCAGTGAAAGTGGGTTGTAGTTCTACTATATTTGTTTATCACCAAAATCTCTCAATTTATGTTATTTGGATAAGAGCGAAGGCATAATTAAATTGAATCAGGTTTTCAAGGCATGGATAGGAAAAATTTTACTCTCTAATGAAAATCTTAAGAGGAGGAAGATCTAATTTGGCCTGGGTTGTTTACAGCTTTGAGCTTGCATATAATTTTACCAGGACTATTTCAAACCATTTATTTGATGTCCATCCCCATTTCTTTGAAAAATAAGGGAGAGAATGAAAAAAGCTGCTGGAAATTTGGAAAAGATTGTACTTTGTGTTTGCAGCGCATTTCAGTCTATATGGAAAGCTACTGCCAAATCACTTCACAGCCTGATAAGTCTAAGTGTATTTAATTAAATTAATTGGTTGTATTTGGGACAAGTTGTTTGATTTGGAGAATATTGAAAAATCCATCTTAAACTTTGGGATGTTCTACACATTAAGTTGATCAAACTGCTGAAATTTCTCTCAGTGGTTGGAGTACAGGACTAAGGCTGCTTTTGTGGTTTAGGGAAGGGAATTTGGACATAGACCTCAAGGTGCTCCACTTCTATAGTCAAATGTGCTATTGCATGCTTGCAAGGGCTTGGTCACGAATTCCACTTCAGGTTTTCACATGCCTGTTATGATCCAATTATTATTATTATTGTTAAGATTCTTTAGAAATTCCTCTGCCCAAATAAGGTGCAAACGAGACCATATGCCAGTGACAATAATAAGGGTTTTATTTGATGGTAAATATGAGAAAGAAAGAAGGAAAGAAAGAAAGGTAGAAAATACGTGGCGGGGACAGAAAGAGAGTGACAGGGACAGAATAAGGAAAATATCACCACTCTGTGGATCCCAGTGATGTTCCATTGAACCTCTCCAGCTGATCTTCTTGGTGGTGAAGGTCCTCCTGAAACACAGAGAATCTCATGGGTTTATATACCCTCGAGCCAGGTAGCAATGTACAGGCACGTCCCCCTGGAGGGGGGCAGTCTCTTACAGCAGACTCTGGCTCTGTTGCATCACTTGCAGTCCTGTGGGGCAAAGCCTCTCATGTGAAAGTCCCGTGGATGTGGTTTGTGGGGCTGGGGGTTCCACAGCTAGGCCAGTTTGTGTATTTGGAGGATAGGTGTTTGTTGCCTCTCACCAGAGGTTACGCCACACACCCAAAACCTCCTCCTCCCTCCTCGGCTGGGGGGAGTCTGTGTAAACCTGGCTTCTGTGAGCTGTGCTCTGTCCCCCACCCCAAACTCAGCTGGGATGGCAGCTGGAGGCTTTGGCCTATTGTGGATGCATACCTTTCCTTCAGCCTGAGGTGAGTGAACAATGGGTTTCCTGTTATCTCATCAGCAGTTCGACTCCCAGTCCGAAGTTCTTCCATGAGGTTTCTGTGGCTGTAGCTTCTTCAAAACTTTATATCAATGTTTGAGGCATGAACTATTTTCAGTCTCTGACAATTCCAAGATGAAAAAACCCACTTTAGCAAACATCAGCCTGAATTACTCGTGCTTACAACTGTGAAGCACTGATGTTCTGTAACACCCGTATCTTGAGGAGAAGCTGCTGGTAAATGAATACATGTAAATCCATATTTAATACAGAAATAGACTGGAAATACAAAGTGAATAGTTTACTTTGGTGATGGTGAATATTTTAGGTAAAGGAAGAAAAATAGTATCAATGTGTACAGAGTTCAAGAACAGTTAATACAGCTAAAAATATGATTTTGTTGCCATGAGTTCCCTAATGATAATACCTGTCACAATTTATTACTTCAAAAACTTGTAGTTGGACTGAATGTGGCAAATATTACACCTGGATCTTAAGTACAAAACTCGTTCTTCTGCCCTCCATTATCCTACTGAGATGTATAGTAGGCTCTTATTGAATGGCTGCACAGAAATCACGCTTTGACTTACTCTGCTTATGCCAGGCTGGAATTTTGATTAGTTAAGATGAAAATATCTTCTTTGCCTACTTTGCCTTTGTAATAGATTATGTAAAATAGAGTGCTTTCAGTTATACAAATGATTCAATAATGCTTGTACTCTTTAGTAATGTTGGGATGTGGTGGCACCATTTGTGTCCATATAAAATGTAATTAGGTATTGAATGTTTGCCTTCAAAAATGTTCAGCCCGAGCTGCTTTTTTTCAAGCAGTGTGGCAGTAGACCATGAAGTGGAGCCTACTCAGGTCTCCTGATGCGTCACATCCCACAATATTTTCTTCATGAAATGTTTAGTAATGTTTTAAAGTTTATTTAACAGGTCTTATTTACTCTGCTGCAAACTGCAGCTGAGAGGCATCAAACCACCTATCCATGTGCTTAAAAATATATTTAAATGCCTAGCTCTGTTCAGTTTAGGAAGATGTTAGCTGAAATTGTACGCTTGCTGAAATGGAGCAAGTTTATCACTGTGATAAAACTCTGAAGTTCTTTGCTGTCCATACTATGTGCAAACCACCATCCTCCAGTACTAGAAACCTCTATTTTAAACTTTATTTATAAAAAAGTCCTGTAATTTCCTCCATAGCTGAAATATGGCTACCTAGCTCCATAGAATGTCGTTTCTTGTTTTGCACTTGTAATAGCTTTTGCCTTAGAAGACACCCCAAATGAACAGTGCAGTAGTAGTATAGATATGGAAGATAAGTTTCAAGAGAAATCACCTCTATTTCTGCTGCAATGAACAAAATGTGGGTTTAAAAAATGATGCTAGGACCCCTTGCCCGTTTTCTTTATCTTTGTCTTCATCTTCTTTGCCACCTCTGCCTTCTTGTATCATCCATATTCTTTCGCTGGAATATTTCTCTGACATTACTGGAGTGCAGTTTTTCTGCTTTTTTGTTTGTTTGTTTGTTTCTTCAGTTCCCTCCCTATTGGTAAAAGACCAGAGTGCTTTTCTACTAGAAGCTTTCAGACTTCTCTGCTCTGAATCAAGACCATGATAGGACAGTGTTAATGTTCCTTTTCTGGAAATGCCCCTGCTACATTTGCAGTCATGAACCTCCATACGGGGAACTTGGTTGAGTCATCCAAACCAAAACTGGCTGGAGCAGGCTGTATCCCTCCCCAAAGTTGAGTCTCGGTGGGACTGGTACTTTCAAGGGTATATCAAAACACACAGTGGCTGTGCCTGTTGGAGCAATGCTGTCATGGTCCTCACACATATGATGTGTTTGGAGGACTTGGTTGGTACTGCTGTGCCATGGGCATGAGAGCACGAGTGGGATGTTTTACCCCTCTGTTTCCATTTGTACAGTGTATTTGCCAGATTTACTCAATCCTCCTCTGTGTCACCTACCATGCAGAAAAACCTGTCACGTCTAAACAATTTCTGTCTTGCAGTCCATCAGATTACTTTGGGAAGCAGACCTACTCCAACATCGCTGATAATTTCAATATGTAGGAGTGCAGTACTTTGTATATAGACACTGAAATACCTAATCAAGCAGATACTGATTTGCCAGATCTTATCTGTCAGCGTTCTGACTCTTTGTCCACTTGGATGTTAAAGACACAGCCCTAGCACACAATCAGGAGACGAACCTTGGGATCATTGTAGTCCTGATGCTGACCAGGAGGCACCTACCTAAAATGTCAGAAGAGTTTGCATAGTATCCAAGAACTTTGATTCTGAAATGACAGTGGAGTTTTGTCCATTGGCACTCTCAAAAGCTGGTCATTCCATCCCATGGTAAAAAAAATCAGAAGTGAGGTTCCTGAGATTTTGGAGAAGACACTGTTTACTGTGCTGCACCGTTTACCTGAGCAGGCATTGCTTATATTTATACTCCTGCTGTGTGTGATTTCTGCAAGCACTGAAGCAGTTTAAGTTTTGCCCATAGAAATGCTCTGGGCATAAGAACATTAGGCTTGCAGACTGGAAGTCTCACCTTTTACATAATGAGTAGTAATATAGTAGCAAAACCAATGCCCACCACTCTTCATATCATCAGCCTTGATTTGAGAGTCTGCCTCTGCCCTTCTAAGGCTACTGTTTAGTAACTTACTCCTGGTTCTCACAGTGAATGGAATTCTGACTCCATCAAATCCTGCCATTGCAAGGGATGGCATTCAAGAATTTTTAGGGTACTTCCTGTTCTCTTAGAAATCTGTAGTGAATTTTTTAAAATGCAGCCATTATTTCCAGAGTAAAGGACTCTACCATGCCCTGTGTGCAACATGATTAAAGTTATGAAGATGTGGTCAGTAAGGAGTTAAATAATAACTTTAACATTCAGGGCTAGGGTTGCTTAGACCAATGTGCAGACTGAAATTATTTGAATATTTGCAAATATTACTTGATTGAAAGGTGTTCCTTTCACCCATGAGACTCAGAACTCCAAAATGCTGAAAATATCTTCATAGCAAAATGTCAGCAGGCTAAATCAGCCTGGACAGACAGTCCGGATTACTTCAAGGCAGATACAGCCTTGAAGTAATCTTATAATAACCAGGATAGGATCTCTTTGGTGATTATCTGTATATTGTTTATCCTTACACATTATGTCAGGCCACATAGAGAAGCCCCAGGTTTTTTAAGGTACTTTTCTTACACAAATCATCATTTTCCTTTACAGAAACATTTCTAAGCTTGTTTGGCTTATCGGGCTGATCTGTACAGCTTGGAAAACAAATCTTTAGTAGCAAATACTTCCCATGAGTTGTTCTTGGCCAGTCCACAGATGGAGAACACTGGGTGAACTGTAAGCAATGATGTTTGTGTAATGATTGCTTGCTGTTAAGAGGGCCCATGTGGCAGTAAATGAGTCAAGCTGATGAGATGCGCAGACAAATGTACAGGTTTCTGTGTCATAAACAGTTTTTGCAGAACATTTCATAGTGCATGAGCTGCTGCATCCTTCACCTTGTGCACCTTTCCTGCTCAAAAACATGCTTTTAGCTGGGGAACTTCTCTGGTTACCCAGAAAATAGATAAAATCTGTAAATCGCACTCTTCTGTGATTCAGGCATCCCATCCATTCCAGCTGGAGTGGTGAGGTTAATGCCAGCTCAGCAGTTGTAAAAATGAAGATGGATTTTCAATTCAGAAGCACAAGTTTTGACAAGATTGCCTTTCTTTGAGGGTGCTGGAATTTGTGTCAGGTATTTTGCTGGTTAGTACTTGTGATGTTGAGGGATTGCTCTAACCCATCTTTTTGTTGTTTCTGTTACCTCAGCATTATCACTTTTTAGTTTTGATATTTACAGTGGCTAAAGTTCTAGATGGTTTTCTGGTGCTCTCAAGTTTTATTATGCTGTGGAAATCCCAGTTCTCTTATGTCATCTGGTGCATGTTTAAAGCAATCAGGAGTGTGATTAGACACACCCTTGTCATCACCTTCACTCTGCACTGGCTTCTCTCTTTTTTTATTTCCCTTTCCCTGACTCTGCTTGTCCTTGTTAAAATGGTCTAATCTGTGTTCTGACAGCAACTATCTACAGTAGCTCTCTTCGCAACCAAACCTGCCCTTGTTAGCAATTAAGGAATCAGACCAGGTGGTGAGTAAATTGTAATGTAGGCCTTCTCTCTGGGCTCCTCTCTCTGTTACTCAACAGGATGTTTTGCCAAAAAAAAAAAAACAAAACCAAAAAAACCACCCTCCCCAAAAAACAACCAAAAAAAATCCAAAAACAAACAAAAAAACCCTCCTAAAAACCCCCCACCCCCCAAAAAATACAAAAAAACCCAGGAACGCCCAAACAAACAACAACCAATAAAAACCAAACCAAACCAAAAAACCCAAAANTGCCCAAACAAACAACAACCAATAGAAACCAAACCAAACCAAAAAACCCAAAACCCTGAAGAAAAAAATCTGAAGAGAATTGCTAGCTAACACCTAAATAATTGCAAATACCTTGGGGATATGTTTTTTAAAAAACAAGTTTTCTGGGACTTCCTTATATTTTGTTTGAATTTTTTTCAAGGCAAATCTGTGTTTTAGTGAAACCATCAGATTTCACTTTGAGAAAAGAGAGACTGGGATCTGATTCTAGTAGTCCTACCCTTACTGATCCATTCTTTTACATTTGGGGTTCAAGTGGCTTGTTATAGGCTTGCTGCAAGCAGAATGAAGACTAAAATCCAGCCTTCCCTATAGTTTTCTTATGTAATATTAGCAAGTTTGTGCAAAATAATATAATCCTTACGTGATGCAGTTTGCATTGAAAGACTCACTCCCTCCACCCGCTCATGCTCACACACGTGGCTTTGCTTGCTTTTCCTGTTCAGAATATAAAGGGTGCCTTGACTGTCGTTCTCTATGAAGAGTTTTTCCAAATTCCCATAGGAAACTTTGTTTTATATATAATTTTTTTCCCAGATACTTTCATTCCCGCTGAAGAAGACTTCCTTTTCTTTCGGATGTTTACCTAAAACTACAGTTTGATAATTATCACTGAAGTGCTGCTTTCTTTGTATTCAGTTCCTAATGATCCAGAAAGTACCAATCACTGAAACAGTTATTAAAATTCTTAGTAAGTAGATGTAATTTAAGAGATCCAGACTGTCCAGGGGGCAGTAGACATAGATCTCTATTAAAAATGCAAGACATGTAAACTAATTTTTGCCAGCAGTTAATCAATAGCACGAAAAGTAGAAAACTTCTGACACAGTAGTAATTTTAATTATTTTTCAGTTCACTCTGGTAGGCAGTAGATTTTCTAACTCTGGGCTGAAAGCATGTGATACTGTGAAATTTTTTGGGCCTGTCAGAACACGAGTGATCAGATGTTTTGGTTTTGGGCTCTTCCCCGCTTTCAGAACTGGAATTGTATATGATCCTGTTTAATGCTATAAGTGCACAGTGTCTAATTTTCATTTTCCTTTTGAATGTCCTTTTGGTTGCTTAATAGAATCGTATGTACTTTAGGAAACATTCTGCAATATTCATGAATTTTTCTTCTACTTCTTGTAACAGCTCAAAGAGTCATAGAATCATTTATGTTGGAAAAGACCTCTAAGATCATGGAGTCCAACAGTTAACTGTATCCCCGAGTACCACATATAAATGTCTTTTAAATACCTCCAGAGATAGTGACTCAACCCTGGGCCACCCATTCCAGTGCTTGACAGCCCTTTCAGTGAAGAATTTTTTCCTCCCCTGGAGCAACTTGAGGCCATTTCCTCTTGTTATACCAAGCACGTGTGTGTATTTGACTAATCATTTTCTTTTTTTTTTTTTTTTTTAAAGTAGATTGGGATTAGCTACATGTGTGAACAAGGGAATTAAGGGGATTGTAAGAACATCCTTTTGGCCTTGGCTACAATACCTGAGTATCTTGTTGACTTGTGGGTTGCAAGGAAGCCAATAGGTTTCCAGTATTCCCACCCTTAAAAATGGGAGACAAGGAGGCAACATTGACCCTAGAAGATTTGACAGCAAAAATGACTGCTGTCATGTTTACTGTGATGTGGGAATATGTAAATGCTCTAACTTTTCTCAGTGTTGAACAGAAATATGAACTCCAGCTAGGTAGTTACGTGGAGACTAATTTGCTTTAAGTCTGAAATAGGAAATCCAAAAGAGAGCAAATAGCAACTGGCGAAGTTTTTACATCACAACACATTAGCAATGTTTTAGAGCTTAGAAATCTTCAAAACCAGGGAGGAAAACAAGCACAAAGCCCCACGGGCTGCCTTTATAGAATCATAGAATATCTTGAGCTGGAAGGGACCCACAAGGGTGTAGTTTATGAAGAAAAGAATATTAGAGAAACCTGCATTATGATCTTTCTATGACAGCTAAAGATTGACTTGGAGCTTCAAGAAACATCTCAGGTAATTGCAATTTCTGCTGCATACAGATTCATTGCTTATTTTGTGCTGCTTCAGCGTTTTTTAGAATAAAATCATGGTACCTTAAGTGAACATATGTAATACAAGAGATTTAGTTGATCAATTGCTTCAAAGTCTTCCTCATGTATATTCACTGGAATTGTGCCACAGCTGAAATTGGTTCTTTTTACTTTTTCCTGTACCCCTGAATTATATTCTGAGTTATTATTTTGCATCAAAAGGCAAATGCTAATAATAGCAATCAGCTTGCTTAGTCCAACATCCTAAGTGTGTAAGTGGCATAATGATTTCAGCTAATGTGCTTTATCAGCAGCATGCTTGGGTCTGTGCCAGCTAAAGAGTATATAGTATAAAATAACACCACTGACATACCACCATTAAGAATTTTTATTATTCCTTAAAAGGACAATGTTTTAAAAACTATTAAACATAAGATTGTCCTCATTCAGTCTCTGACTCGCTTTATTAACACTAACTATAAGATTTGCTTGGAGAATTGGCAGTAGACAGATTTGCTTTCTCACTGCTGCACTAATCTAAGATTCTACACATGGCTTAAATTATACGTGATGGAAAAGAGAAGAGTAGAGAATTTAATTAAATTAAATGACCAAGTTGTCTCAGTCCAAACACATTTGGTCAAAAATTGTGCCAGCAACTGTTGTAACAATGTTCAGGCTGACCCTGACTGAAATAATGGCTGTAATGTACTGTTTGAATTAAAAATATCGAAACAAACAGAAAACCTTTAAATAAAGACCTGGTGCATAGTATTAGCAATCAAGAAAGAATTTACAGCTACTAGCTGAAGTTTTGTTTGCGTATGTCACAAGGACACACACTTCTTGATGAAATGTCTTGCTCTGAATACTGCAAAAGACTTGCAGGCAAAGATCCACAAAGATGCATATTATTTTTCCATGTTGCCTGGTGACCAGCACATTATCTGTCTACTAGTTCCCCTACTACACATTCAGGCACTAAAAGGGTTTGTCTGAGTGCCCCCTTGCTCATAAAAACTGATTTCCCATTTGTGCACAAAATGGTTATTCAGAGTTTTCTGGCTCTTTCTGTCTCAGGTGACAGTCAAACTCTTCTGTGTTCCAGAGCTACGTATCCCTTGTCGAGCTCATCCTTCATCCCAGACTGATGCCTAAAAATAAGGCTCTGGCAGCAGTACGTTTCAAATGTGATAATGTATGTGTATTACGTATTTCATCTGTATCGTACATATTCTTCTAAACACTAGTTTGTAAAATTGAAAAAAAATCCTCCAAAAGCAACTCCCAACACCATAGGCATTATTCTTCTCTGCTTATTCATAAATAGGTTTATATATTTGCTCATTCATTTATTCTTACTTTCTCTTCAAATTCTTAATATTTTAAGATATTTCTTAGGTATTTTGTTATATTGCTGTTATACAAGGTGATGTGATGCTTTGGTGCATCAATGTTTTCTTTGGCAGGAATTCTTCTTGTGAAACATACATGAAACAACATAATAAAAAAAATCTTCCATTTTGTGTTTGATATCAACACCACTGAAAATAGTAGTATCTTAGTAATCCATTCAATAGAAGCCAAAGCCTGATTGCTTAACATAGACCACTTTTCTGAATTTAGCATTAGTGAAGCAATACCAGAATTCATCAAAGATTTAAAAATTAAAGACAGAGCATTAATATCTTGTTTCTCAACAAGGAAAAGGGGACTCACTGCTGTGGGAACTGAGGATGCCATATTTTCTGCACTGGCAAGGGTGGCTTTGCTGGTTTCTCTATCCTGTGGCCCCAAGACCTTCTTCTACCTTTGCCACAGCTGTGCCAGGCTGATGGTCATGGCAGTGCAGTGCTCAGTCCACCTGTGTCAATTACTTTTTCAACCAATGTGCTTTACAAAAACGCTCTATAACCGTGGCATTGGCACAATTGCAAAACAGCATGCAATGATACAAATTTGAAACAAGTTTTATAGGTGTACGACTTCAGTTATCCGTTTTGACATGTTTTCTGCTTTCCTTTTAGAAATAGTAGCTGCTTTGATTTGCGTTTCTCCTCAGATTTTCCCTTAAAGGTATTGCCATCTTTAAATCTCATCCTAATTACAGTGTTACGAGGGCAATAGATATAATTTGTTTGTTCATTACTATGTTGTCCTTGTTTGAGGGAATTTTCCTTTGTCAGATAAATATGCTTAGGGCATATGTCAGCTGGTTAGCCAGCGTTGGTTTTGAGTTTGTAAACAAAGTGTTTATGCTAAATAACTGTTCCTTTTCCCAGGAGATGAAGTTGGTAGTGCTGAATCGCATTACTACCTCCGAATGTATATGAACTAAGTCCATGATTTTCCTAACGTACACATGCAGAACTGATCACCATGGAAAAACAAATCTGAACAATCATGCTGGCCATCACTCTCTCTTGCTACAGGTAAACACAAGTGTACATGAAGAAGCCTGTGGTGATTCTGCCCTCAGGTCAGACAACCAACAGCTGCTCTTGCTGAAGACACAGAGCTGCTCTCACTAGATGAGAAGCTGGGTGGTACCTTAGCATCCAGTGACTGTGCTAACAGTCCTGCATTCCTGTTCATGAAGCACACTTCACTGGTTAAAGTCACTTGCCTGGTGTTCTAGGTGGTTTTACTTCACTAGCAGGTTGGGCTGAAGGCAGTCACTCTTGAGTTGCAGAGTTGCAGCTGGAATCATGGGCCTTGAGTCACCTGTGATCATTTGTACGATCGTCTGTCTATCCACTGACTCTCTGCCTAAACTTTTAATATGTAAATTTTTTTCTACCATTCTCTCTTCTGTTGAGCTCCCTCTCCTTTGATGTTTTTGCCTTCCCACTTCTTTTGTCATGCTGCCTATATTTATATGTAGAAATCATGGTGCTCTCTCTCTGTGACACTAACATGACTTCTTTTGCTGTCATGCTCTCCTCTCTGCTTTTTTTATTCTTTAATTTTTCTTGGTGTAGTGCGTACCTTATTTTAGGTACTAGCTCAGAGACTTCTGGTGTGGGATCCTGTTTTAAATAAATCCCGTAGTTCAGTCTCAGTACGAAACAGTGACACAATTAACAGCATCTTCTGAATTCTGCTTGTGATGAGCATTGTGTATAGGTATCATGCATCCGGGAGAAAGAATTTTTAAATGGGCAAAGGGTAAGTTGGGGGAAAAAATCTTTATTCTACTATTGTGTAGTACAGTACTGTTGTTAGAAATTGGTTTACAAGGAAATTACATCAGTGTCTTTAAAAATTATAACTAATATAACAGAAACATCATTGACTTCTATTTACAGAACATAACAATGCAGTTGGATTCAAGAAAAACCTTGTATTTATTCATTTTAATAAACAGAATCTACTGGAATAAAATATTCTACTAAATTATATGTATTTTAATAGAACTTAACATGTAGGAGATGTATCAGGTAAAGTATCAAATCTGTGCAAAACATGTAAATAGATGGTACACATTATACTTATGACTGACGAGAAGTAATTTTTGGGTATAGTGGAAGTGATGCTTTCATCTGAAGATGACATTCTTCTTGAAAACTAAAAATAGCTTCTTATTCAGATAGATTATCAGGCTGCGTTGCATGGAAACCATTTTTCTGTATTACTTTACTTATGTAACACTGGCTTCAGGCTGAAAAGCACAATTGTATTTTTGTTAAATTACCAGTGTAAGGTCAGGTTCTTTCTCCCTCTGCTGCTTTATATATATGTGCAAGTCTTATTTCACACAACCTCTGTGTCTTTTTGTGACGTAGTGAACTCCTGCAGCATAATGTAAGGGTTCACAGTAAAACATTGTGGAAGGTGGACTTGTGTCTTTTGCCCTTCGTCAAGCTGATGGGAGTTACAGCACTAAGTTACAGTTTCCGTCTTGAGCTCTCTGTTGATCCCAGAGGATGGTGTTAATATAAAAATTTAAAAGTTGAATTTAAATAATTCTGTTTTGCTGTATTGCTGATGAAAAGTAAGTGCTTTTTTTTTTTTTTTTGCTGGTGAAAAAGAATATCTCAGAGTTATTGAACTGAGGGGGTTTTTTGTTGTTTTTTGTTTTTGCATCGAATGTCTTCTGGACAGACCCAAGGGTATTCGGATAACACATATTGCAGTGCTTTTTAATCTTTCAGTTTGAGTTGTTTTTAACATTGAATTTCATCTTCTTTTAGTGATTATTTCACTACAGGTGAAATACCTTGGTATTACCATTAGTTACTAAAGTATGTTCTGAACTATAATTTTAGCTTTATACTGACTTTTTCCTCTAGAAATATACTTTCTGTATATTGTTTCTGCAAGACACAATATTTGAAGAGACAAAATATTTGAAGAGGAGTTTTCATGGGTCTGTGGGTTCTCTATTCTACTTCATGGTTTTCCATTACCGTTGGAAATGGAACTCCTGCAGCTTATGGAGAGCTGTGTCTGTCCACCTCAGCAGTTACTCAGTATTCCTGCCATCTGCACGTATTGATTGCTGCTTTCCCTCCTTGCAGACCTTCAGAGATACAAAACTGTAACAGATAAGGCTGTGGTTCTGGGTGTTTATTGACACAGCGTCTGTGTCTGTAACTGCTGTGATACGCCTTTATTATAGATGAAGAGATACTTCAGGCTCAGGGTTTGAGTTGGTAGGAGCATATGCCCTCTTAAGAAGGGAAAAATGAAATCTTTGTGATAGCCATTCAGAAGCAAACCATTTGACTAAGAGAGTCACATGAAATGGTGCTTCTAACTGTGAAGTTCCTTTGGGCTGGAGGGTAAGAAGAAGGCAGTTGTATAGAGAAATGACTGCACAGAGACTCTCAGAGAGCCTAGGTTTGTTCAGAGATCATAACGCTTTATTTTAAGATGGAATTCTAATGTGCAGATTTTGAGATTGTATATTTCTGTTAGCTGTGGTCTGAAATCCTTTTTTCCACTCTGTAAATGTCTGGTTCCAGCATCCCTATAAACATACATTAGAAAGCTGTCTGCTAGTGATTGCACTTTCCCAAAAAGGAAAAACCCTCACAGGTGCTGCAAGCTCAATTAGATGTGCCAGTTATCAGCCATTTTTTCCGGCTACGGCTGGCCCTTACCACAGCCTGTGAGCAGAAGCACTGCAATACTTCACCCTCAGAGAGAAGACTCCAAGACATGTCTTAAATGCTGCGCCTCAGTGCTCTTTCAGGGGCCTGGCTGATAAACACTGTGATTATTTTCTGGTCTTCGTAGCATCACGTGAAAGAGCTCTTGGGTCCATTTCTTTAGGCATAAGATGCGAAAGTCCAGATGTGTGCTACCCTGAATGCCATAGTGTGTAAGCCTTGGCATGGTAAATCTTCCAGTTTAGTGGGATTATGTTTGTCCAATGCAAACCTGAAGGCGGCTTCTCTAATTCAGGTACTAATGTCATCCTGAAAATTTCATCTGAAGGCACTGCTGGATGTAAAACTTCGTTGCTTGTTGCTGTAAAAAATGGATGTCACTCAACAATGTGGTAGACAAGTCAGTTCGACCATTTTAGCAGTCTTGTTACTCCTTTGTTACCTCCAAAACTGTGTTTGCCTGTAGTTAGGCATAATGATTAGGACTCCAAATTGTATTTAGTCATTTTGTATTCTTTAAAAATCTTCTAAGCTCCTAGGATTCTTCTTATTTTCATGATTACTGACAAATACTGTCCTAGAATGCCTTCATGCCTCTTCTAATGACTCTTTTCAGCTACTTCTTGCTTCAGATGAGCTTTATTTGAAATTTTCAGAACAGACAATTTTTGGAGATGCAACATGTCAAAAAGTGCTAAGAGACTCTTGAAAACATAATTAGCACCTATTTATCCTAAGTATCATATCTTACAAGTGGTTGTACCCAAGCACTGCCAAACTGGGCCAATAGCTAATGAAAAATGTCTGCAATATCTGAAAAATAAATGAGCATTTTGTTGTGTTAGGAGTTTCTTTTGGTTTTGTGTTTCGGGGTTGTGTGGTTTGGTTTGGGGTTTTTTTGGGGGGGGGGTTGGTTTTTTAGTTTTTTGTTTGTTTTGGTTTTTCTGGGGTTTGTTTGTTTGCTTGGTTGTTCGTGTGGGGTTTTTTTCAAGTATCTAAAGGCTAGATGTGGAGTTGAGAATTCTGGAAGGAAAACAGAGAACCAAATTGCGAATGATTAGATCTTCCTCTTATTTTTTTCATTTTTTTTCATCTATAAAAGAACAGGAGCTAAGAAATTGAAAATCACTTTATTTCTAATTCTTGGAAGGAATATGGTATAGGATCAAGGGACCAAATCTCACTAAAATGTTTTCCCTGTAATTAGAAGAAAATATCAAATGCATGGCTTCTCTCCCCTAAAAAAACACATTACAAATACCAAATCAGAAAAACATCTTAATTGTGCAATTTCCTTTAGCTACAGAGCTTTTAGTCCCACTGCATTTTCCATTCACCTATGGAGAGGCAGCCTGACAGGACTGCTGTGCACAGCTATTAGGTTTAATTGCCATGGCTTTACTTTGCTTTTCTTTACCCAGAACATGTTTGTGGCTAAAAATAGAGCCATTCTTTTCTGATGTAGATATAACATCTCTAGGAGCTTAACGGGTTGCATACTATTCACCAGCAGAATAGTGATTTATAACATACTCACAAGGGAGCAACTCTGTTTGTAGAAAGCTAACATTTCTCAGCTGAGGAATTGTTTAGGTGGTCAAGCCATATTTGTGTTCTTTTAGTATTTAATCTGTAGTCCTTCTCTTCAGCCCTCATTTCCTGTTTCTATTTTCCATGTAAGAATTTTTTTTTTTTTCAAATTACACATTTTGATGTACAGGATGGATCAATATGGGCCTCATTGAACATAAATGGTCAGATAAAATTAGAGGATTACGGTTCAGTATTTTATAAGCCCTGTGTAAATCGTAGAGTACAGCCCATAGAGTAGAGGCAAAGATAACTGTGAGCAGCCAGCATGATTTTAGGAAGGGCTGGTCCTGCCTGATCAATGTGATCTCCTTTTATGACCAGGTGACCTGCCTGGTGGATGTGGGGAAGGCCGTGGATATTGTCTACCTGGACTTCAGCAAAGCCTTTGACACCATCTCCCGTAGCACACTCCTGGAAAAGCTGGCAGCCCACAGCTTGGATGGGTGCACCCTTTGCTGGATAAGGACTGTCTGGATGGCTGGGCTCAGAGAGTGGAGGTGAATGGTTTTGCATCCAGCTGATGTCCAGTCATCAGTAGTGTTCCCCAGGGATCAGTGTTGGGCCTGGTTCTGTTTGGTATCTTTACTGATGATCTGGATGAGGGGATTGAATCCACCATTAGCAAATTTGCACATGACTCCAAGCTGGGTGCTGTGATCTAGGAGGGCTCTGCAGAGGGATCTCAACAGGCTGGATGGATGAGCAGAGACCACTGGCATGGAGTTCAACAAGACTAACAAAGTACACCTTGGTCACAATGCAGCACTACAGGCTGGGGCAGAGAGGCCGGAGAGCTGCCCAGTGGGAAAGGACCTGGGGGTGCTGGTCCACAGCAGCTGAATATGAACCAGCTGTGCCCAGGTGGCCAAGAAGGCCAATGGCACCCTTGCCTGTATCTGAAATGCTGTGGCCAGTGGGACTAGGAAAGTGATTCTTCTCGTGTCCTCAGCACTGGTGAGGTCACACCTTGAATCCTGTGTTCAGGTCTGGGCACCTAAATTCAGGAAAAACACTGAGTTTCTGGAATGTGTCCAGAGAAGGGCAGTGAATCTGGTGAAGGGTCTGGAGCAAGTCCTATGAGGAGCAGCTGAGGGAGCTGGGGGTGTTAAGCCTGGAGAAAAGGAGGCTCGGGGATGACCTTATTACTCTCTACAACCACCTGAAGAGGTTGTAGCCACGTGAGGGTTGGTCTCCCAGGCAGCCAGCGACAGGACAAGAGGACACCAGGAAAGCTGCACTACGAGAGGTTTAGGCTGGACATTAGGAAGACATTCTTCACAGAAAGCATGATTAGATATTGGAATGACCACCCACTGAGGTGATGGAGTCACCATCACTGGAAGTGTTTAAGGAAAGACTGGACATGGCACTCAGTGCCGTGGTCTAGTTCACAGGTCTAGCTGGGTTGCAGGTTGGACTCTATGATCCCAGCGTTCTTTTCCAACCTAATTGATTCTGTGAATGGTGGTTCCTGTGCCCCCAAATGGAAGACAGGCCTTGCCTACTCACCATGTTGAAACTGCGTACTCTGGACCAGCTCCCTGGAGCCAGCTACATCTATTGCAGTAGACAGGCTGTTTCTCCACTGGTTTTGGCAAAGTGAACTCAGGGTTGCTATGCAGTGAACATGCTCTTACTGAAAGTAAACTGAAATTTGCTATCAGCAATGCTAAGTCAGTCACCACCTGCCAAATGTTTTTTCTTTCTATTTGTTATGGTAAATTAATTATAATTTCGAACACCTAGACTTTTTTCCCTCTGAATTCTTGTTCACATAATGTGCTTGATCTCCTCTCGCATGCTGGAGTATGCTAGGAAAAGAATGACTTTTTTTTTTCTACTAGAATATAAATCCAGTAGTATAGTATGCAGAAAATAATGTGAAAACTCCTCGGGGGAGTTCTGTATCCTGGTTCTCAAAGATAATAGAAATATTAATATTTTCATCTTAGGTATCAAGGGTGTGGGCTGACTTATGGGATGCTCATCAGTAGCATAAAAAGTCTTTTTTTCTTTGGATGTATTGGTATGTAATAATACAGTTTTAAAATGCAATTCTAATTACTGGTGAAGGGAGCAGAACCAGACTGGTAGCCCTGAGGGCTTTGCAGTCTCCTGCTGATACACAGGACAGGTGACAGCAGTCAGTCCTGTGCCGGGACAGGGAGGCAGCTGAAGTGAGCCCCGTTCATAGGCACTGCAGCAGTTGTTTGTTGATCACCCTATCATTTGTGTAAGTACACCATAACAAACAGCTAGATTGGAAACAGTTTTCAGTAGAGTGACACTCCTGTCCCAAGGCACAGTAAAGTCGTTTCTGCTTGAGAATTATACCCTTAGCTCTTATGTACGCTCCTGAATAGCATGTGCTTTCCAAAGGTCTTACTAACAGAGGTTATCCCGCTCTTCTGAGAGAGTTTTTATCCTCCTACATTACTCAAATGCCAGCAAACAACCCTTCAAATCCAGAATAAAATTCACATTTAGGCTTTCATCTGTGGATTTTCAGGTTTTAATTTGAGACCATGATGTTAGCATCCTGAAAAGCATCATGATTACACAAGAGGTGGAGAGCCAGGCTGAGATCTGCTCAGGAGCTCATTTCAGGAGCCCAGGTCCTAGCAGAGGTATTGGAGAGGGTTGCTGTATTATGGCTCTCCCTAGTCTGGATCGAAAATCATACCTATATGTCACCAATGCAAAATTCTTCCCAGCCCCCTGGGGAGAATATAATTCTGTTTGTGTCTGGAGGAAGAAATGCGTGAGGGCAAAGTGGTAATTTGTTGTCTATGACTTTGGCTTCCTAGTTGAGCTCCTCACAGAGGTGTAATTTAGGTCTTATGCAGCAGCAGACTTTGGTGTGTCTTCAACCTGAAAAATGTATGTTGGGGCCCCCTTATTCTGTGTGACCTCTGCCCAGGTATAAAGTGAGGAACGTTCTGGACAATGTGAATTTATTTAGTCAAGCTTAAAAAAACCCCCAACGACTTTTTAATCAGTTCTCAGCATTTGTGTCTTAATTTGTGTTTGTTATGTGCTCTTCAGTACTTCATTAAGGAGAATTAAATATTTCATTTAAGCTGTAAACCACACTTGATATGGAACTGAATGTCTAGCTCTGGTAACCTATGCTGGATTTAGCCTCGCTAGAGATGCTCAAGAACTGTCTGTACACAATCCTGTGCAATGTCCTCTAGGATGACCCTGCTTGAGCAGAGAGGTTGGACCAGATGACCTCACTGATGTTCCCTTCCAACCTTATCCATTCTGTGATCCTGTGATTCTGGGACTTTTCATGCTCTTTATAAAACTAAAAACATTTAAAAGTCCCTAGAAGGGAGCTTTTTAGCCAGTTAGCACGTTATATCAATAGGAATGGTAATTATTATTGGATACTTCATGTTTTCTAGGGTGCACCTACAGATTTTCATTTTGCAGCTATTACAATTACACTAATTGTACAGATAAATACACCCTACACTAGTATACAGATTTCTTTTTGTTTGAAGAATGCACATACTAATGGGATCTTTTCAATACAAATTGAGCCATTTTGAACTATTCAAATTAATTTACATAATAGACCTTGCCTATGAAGCTTAGCATTTTGGTCTTGATTAAAGAAGGATAAACAAGGATATCTGTGAGTGCACTCATTACTCCTGTGAAGCCTCCCTACTGTGAAGAGAAAGTGAAGTTTTGTTTGTTTTGATTCTTTTAAAGTTTGCAATTAGATTTAAGCCAAAACAAAATATGTGTAGACATATTTGGTTAGAAATGCTCTTCAGATCTCCTTTTTTCTTCTCTCAGATATAAAAGACAGTGAACAGCAAGTATTTCTAAAGTTTGTTGCACTGATACCCTTTTCTACAAACAGGTAAGGAGAATGGGCACAAGTCCAGGTGTCCCCCTCCCTCTCTTCTGCCTTTCAGGAACAGGGGAGCATGCTGCAAGTAGAGAAGTCTGCTGAGCATGGGGAGAAAGAAGGACTTAAAAGTAGTCTCCTCTTGCTTCCTTTCATGCTTGGCCTTCAAAATGTCCACCTCTGTGTCAGGAATGGGAGGAGCGGAACAGCAAAAGGAGTGTGCAAAGATCACGGAGAGGGACTAGACTAGACTGAGGCTGCAAAGGAGAAGGATGAACAAACGATTAACAGTCGGCTGTAATTCCAGCAGCTGGTCATCTGAAACAGGCCGGCATTTCTCTCCACAGAGCCAAGCAGTGAATAATTAATAATTCTGTTACAGACCCGGCAGTTAAAAAAACAAAACCACCAACAAAAACAAACACCCCTCTCTCCAAGTTCTAAATGTGCTGAATGTGATTAGAAAGTGTTCTTCAGCACTGGCTGTATTAAGACAAGCTACCATGCTTGAATTTCTTCCTTTTTCTAATTGTTACCAAAGTATTCCCTTTGTACATATGTGATACTTAAACCCTTTCATGAATTCTCCATCCTGGGTCGGAATGAAAACTAACTATTGTCAATATATTTTTATTTGGTTGTTGCCATTTGGAACGAAAGGTTTTGGTTTCCTTGATCTTGATATCTATTGTATCAACAATACATAGATAAATAAGTAGTCCCGGGATTGCCTTTCCATTCCTATTCTACATTTGTTTAAGGTTACAATTAGTTTTTTTTTTCTTTCGGCTTGTAATTGCTAATGCATATCTACAGTCATTTTCTTAAATATGTCCTGATGTGATCCAAGCTTACTTCCATGTCCTTTAGTGACTCTGCCTTTCCTTTTCTGTTTCATCTCACATATTTCTCCTTTTTCCTTCTTCTTTTAAGCGCAGACACTCTAAGCAGGTTTTTTTTTTTTGTCAGTAATTTTGATTCAGAACTCTCACACTGGGAATCCCTGCACTACCTCATCTTTTTCCATCACATTCACTTTGTGCTTTTCATCTTCTGGAAGCCACTATATCTTTCCTGTCTGGTTCATTTTTGTATTTTATCAAATTGCTCTATACCCCTCTGCTAAGGGAGCTATCCTCATCTTCCCCACCCTTTTTTTATGCAGTTCTCCATCACAGGTAAGGTTTCAGGCTGCCCATGACCCGTTTCTGCTGGAATGCCAGTGATGAAGCTCTAAATTTTAATGATTTTCAGTACATTGAGAGGATGATGGAATATGAAAAACAGATTATTATTTTAATATGCAAAGAGGTCAGTATATCAGTAGAATTAATTGTATTTCTGCCCAAACATCCTTTTTCATCTCAGTATCTTTGAGAGCATAAACAGAATGAAGACTGTTCATATCTGTTCTCTGCAGTAACTACCAAATATAGCCCAATCTAAACCAATACATTCAAGTGCTGTGTTAACAGTGCTATTTAGTAATAAAAGGAAATTTTTTGTAGCACTAAAAACAATTTCAGTTCATCATTAGTCATTGCAGTTGTTCTGCCTCCCTGGTTTTTTGGGGTTTTTTTCTGTTGCCATTTAAAACAAGGAGCACACAGACTGTAGGGACGGATGTTAACATGCAAATTCAAAGGAAAAGTCACTTGCTCTGTTTAACATTATGAATTGATGCTTTAAAAATTATCTGCTTCAGTGCTGATTTTACCTTGTGATGAAAGTTAGGCTTTAAATATGTAAAATGCAATGAGAGGGCAGCAGACACTATCAGTAGCCTGGAAAAGTTGTCTTGTTTTCCTCAGAATAATTGCATGACCTTCCTCTCAAAGCCAGGTCTGTGTAATTGCCAAACAACTTAGAAACACAGGAAAGTGTTTCAGAAGCTGTCCACTGGTTTAGCTGAGGAGGAGCTGCAGGAACTCCTGAAGCTTGGAGGGAGCTTGAAGGAAAGGTAGTGACCTTTTAGTTCACAAATGTTTTTAGGGATGTAGACATCTCGGGACAGAGAGCTATTGTTCCAAGGTTCTGCCAAAATAAGACAGCTGAGTCCAAAAGACTCAGAAGAGAAAATTGCTATCTGGTTAATAATGTATGACACAATAGGGAACAGTCTGTGGAGGGTTTTACAAGGTATGTGGTAACACTAGTAACATTTTTCTTGCCCCCCAACGTGTATTAATCAAGACATGTTCAATATTGATTATTAAGAGAAAGACAACTTCTAAATTCTGCAGAGCTAGGGCAGCAGAATATTGGCTTGGAGAAAGCCAAACAGGCCCTTCATCCTCCTCACTCTCCAGCAGTATTTAAGCGTAATTGTTCTCTTTAAACAGTCTAAATTCCTTGATTTGGAGAATAAGGCCTCCATGGACTGTGCCACTATTGCAAGATAGAGAGTTCAGTATCTATTCATATAAAGCCGTGGACTTTAGCAAAAAGGCCCTTATTTAAGTCAAAAATAGCAATTGTAACCCATGCTAATTACATTATGCACACTCCAACAACTGATAGCCATTGACCTGTATGGAACATTTCCAGTTACAAACTGATTAAAACTGCTTCAGGCAATTGTTCTGCTTTATGGGGAAGCACTGATGCCCGATGTAATGACCTGACCAATGCTAAGCAAATGCAAAGCCCTCTAAGCAGAGTGGTACAAATATAGACAGCCAAAAGGCCATGCACTGTATGCTTATCGGCTGTGAATGCTGAGAGCAGGTTTCACGGCCATGAATAATCCTCAGCCAGCTAGTCATCCTCAGCACATTGCCATGGAGCTGAATGTACAGTGGCTAATTCATTTCTGGGCTGAACTGGATGTGTTTTCGAAAATACCTTCATTCCCTGCATAGTGCAAGTTATGTGAGTTTGATAAGTGGGTGAAAAGCATCAGTGAAAAGTCATTCTCTGCTCATGCCTGTTCAAGCACTTTACCTCTTCCTCCAGCTCTGTGCCAGTCCTAGGGGAAAAAAAACCTGAAACATTGGGGATCCCATTTCCTGTTGTGTGTTTGTGTATACAAAAGGTGTGTCCCTTTGCCTGCCAGTAGTCCTTGAGGAGTTTTATGTAAAATGTAGGTATTTACATAATTAGGATACGCATTTAAGGGCCACTAAACATGAGAATGTAACTATGTTTGACACATCGTAGAGCCCTGAAGGCTTTAGAAACTTAGATTTGCTGTATCTGAGTAATGCAGTTGTCATAATTTGATGTTATCCTTCCTGTATCTACATTTGACAATATAAACCAAAAACTATAATATGCTACATGCCATGCACCGAGATGCGAACATTTGTCCAGGTTGCTTTGGTTCTTTTTAGTCAGTCTTCTATACTACATCAAGGTGATGTGTGACTTTCCCCACGCCAATGCTGACATGAATGGTTAGAATTAATGCATTTCTGAAATACCCTTTCAATTCTCTCTGTTGTTTTCAAGATGATTAAGATGCTAAAATTCAGATTTTTCGATGTTTTTTTCCTGTGATGCATTGCTAAATACGTTTTTTCCTGATTTTCTTACAAAAAAAAATAGTAAGGATAACACATCTGCATAGTTTTAATATTCAAAATTTAACTAGAATGAAGAATTATCCTTATTAGTGTTTTATATATTAATAAAGTGAAAAACGTTTGCTTCAAATTTCCAGACACTGACTATTATGCTTGAGAAAGAGAAAATTGTTAGGAATGGTCAGGTTTTGGTGAGTGTTTCAAAATCCAGCAAAGGTAAGTGAGAAGGAGGCAGACAAGCATAGCAGTAAACGATGATGAGGAGCCTGACATTGTTTGCAGTTCAGTAGTTTCCATGCTTCCAGGTTCAGTCTAAGTCAGGTCAACTGCCTTACCTCACTAATCCTTTCAAAGCACTTACGTTACAAGTTGCTGCTGTTGTTAATCATGACAGCAGGAAAGTGAGGTGAAGGCATGAGTGGCAGGAGAGGAAAGTTAAGGAATTTCAGAGCTTTTATGAAACATTCAGTATAGTGGGTTGACTGTGGCTGGATGCCAGCTGCCCACCAAGCAGCTCTACCGCTCCCCTTCCTAGTGGGACAGCAGGGAGGGAGAATAAGGAAGCAACTCATAGATTAAGATAAGGCAGTTTACTAAAGGAAAAAAAAAAAAAAAGCAGAAGTTGGCACATGCATAAGCAGAGGGGAAAAAAGAATTGATCTCTACTTCCTGTCAGCGAGCAGTGTTCAGCCACTTGCCGGGAAGCAGGGCTTCAGCACACGTAGCACTTCCTCCAGAAGGCAAACACTGTGAAATAACAAATGCTCCCTGTTCCTCCTCTCTCCCATAGCTTTTATATCTGAGTTCATGTCGTATGGTATGGAATATCGCTTTGGTTAATTTGGGTCAGCTGCCCTGGGTGTGTCCCCTCCCAGGATCTTGGCCAATCCCATCCTACTGGTGGGGTGCAGAATGCTGAGGAGACAGCACTAATGCTGCAGCTCAGCAGTAGCCAAAACACGGGCGTGTTATCAGCACCTTTCCAGCTATCAATGCAAAGCACAGCACTGTGAGGGCTGCTAAGGGAAAATAAACTCCAGCTCAGCCAGACCCAATACAGTAAGGAAAAAAGTTACATTCTCTATCTGTTTTTTGTAATATCCTCATATGTTTTTCTCTACTTGACCAGACCAGCTAGGGTTTTATTTAGGTTAAAGGGGGGATGTGCACATTTGATTGCAGAGTCTAATGGATCATAAAGTCCCAAGAGAAAAAAATGGAGAAATTCAAGTCTGTACCGAGGTTATTGGAATGGGGCAGTGTCCGTTCCCCATCTCTGTTCAATCAGAACAGATGCACAGTAAACTACATGTCACAAAAACTCTTTGAGTTTGGGTTTTTTTTCCCTTCTTTTTATCTCCCCAAGAGGGTTCTGGCCTGTTACTATAACAACTCTGTAGCATCATCCAAGTACCAAACACAAACAGCAAACTCAGACCACGGAGCCTCAGTTCATCGCTTTTCCCTGTGCCCTGTGTGTTCTTTCAGCACTCATTTTACATAACAGGCACCGAGCACTCACAGGGACCTCCACACAAATTAAAGTTTCCATAAGAGAGTACTCAGCATAACTGTACACCCTTCACATCTTTTCTGTGTTGCTAGTTGATGGTTATTAGAGGAAGGTGTTTGGCATATGTTTTTAAACAAATGAAATAAACAGCATACATTTACACTGGGAAGTATAATTACTCTATTGAGTAGTTTGTTGTACATATTTTTCTCCTATATTTAATGTTATGTGGGCTGTACCTTATCCATCTCTAATTAAATCCACAAATGAGGGAGAATGAGCTGCAGGATTATGCAAGACTCATGCTTAGGATTTACTATGACCGTCATTGGAAAACAACAAATAAGAGAGCATTTCCATGGCTGGCATGAAAGTGGTACATCTCTTTCCTTGGACAATCTATTTTGCTGCAGTAGCTGGGAGATAAAGGGGACGTAGCTTTTCAGAATTACAGAAAATGATATAGCAGTCCCTATTTGCTTTCCTTTTTTCTTGTATTGAGTAGTTCAAAGTTTGTCTTTCTGCTTTTGTTACTGTGATTGTATCTAAAATGTTTGGCAATGATTGTGATATTAACTAATGTCTCATTAGCCTCCTTTCTAATGGTCAGTTTATAGCTGATTTGACTAATCCTAGTTGGAAATTGAAAAGGTGTAACTCATTGGTATAGATGCTACCTTAGGCTGTCTCCCATGTATTTGGGTACAGGAACAAAGAAGGACACAGAACAAGACCTGTGTGGCTCTTGCTCTCCCACACAAGCATGAGTGGGGAAGAGATTGTGGAAGTTCAGTTCCAGTCTTCCCAGGCCTCGTGCTAACAGAGCATAGCAAGAAGCAGTTGTCTACAGGCAAAAAACAGATTCCTTGCTGCTGAGATTTACCATTCTCGTCACTTGGAGGTGACGTGCAGGGATGTTTCGTGAAACTGAAACAACTACCTTATACATAGACCATGGAAAAAGGCAAAGCGTGGCTCTAAAGTACCATCTTGGCATTTCCAAAATGTTGGTACTTCTTGGTTCTGTTGCTAAATTAGTAGTAAAAATGGTTAATTCTGCTGTTGGGTTTTTTTTTTCACAAGTGGCCCACATCTTCTCACTTTTATCTGAGCTAAGAGGAACTGTGTTAAGCGCTGAGTTGTGAAGAAAAAGGAAATAGGAAGAAAGGGGAAAACTATCTCGCATTTAGCATGGCTAATCCAGGCAGAAAAATGTTCATTTAGAATTTTGCAGTGTTCTGATCGTATCTATAAAGCATTTCTGTGTAAACAAATTAAAGTTTTTACTTAAAAGCATATTGTTTCTGGTCATATGCTTTGCACACTTCTATCAAAATTGTTCTAAGTCCTGCTTAGTTGTACTAATTTCGCCTTATGTCTCTGCTGGAGTAGCTGACCACAAAAGAATTACAACATTACACTTCTCAGTTAATGTCTAAAACATAGAAAGTTCTGCCTCCAGGTTTGTTTGCATTTGCTTATTTGGTTGGTTTAGTTTTCCCTGATACTGTTTATGAGTTTATGAGTGGGTCATGGACACTGACTCTGATTTGCCTGAAGACTTCAGTTTGATCTACAGATGCTTAGAAAAGTCCATCTGGCATCAGTACAGTAAGCCTACTGATGTTAACCTCTTTTCCCAGGCAGGCAAAAGTGCATCCTGGCTCCTAATGTTACCTGCTGGTGTTTAGGCTGATCTTGGTTTTCCTTGTGTGTTTGAAAACAAAGGTGTAATTTAGATTTAGTCTCTCCAGTTGCTGTCGCTGTCCATAGATGCTATGATGCAACCCATGCACATGTGTGCTTTAGATCAATGTTCCAGGTTTGTGTTTGTCTGCCAGCCCTTTCTGTGCTCTGCAGACTGCCCAGGAACCCTGTGCAAGGGGACGGAAGCATGGGAGCAGTCAGGTGCATGTATGGCTTACCTTTGGGGGCTCTTTTAGGACTGCCCTGTACTCTGACATATACCTCCAATGTTTAATCATTTACAGTTCCTCTTCAGATGGAGCAACTTGCTCTGAATCCTTGGTTTCCCCAGAGAACCAGGAAAAGCCAAACATAGCCCTTACCTGTGCCAAACATAGGTAGTGTTGTACAGCAGCAGCTCGACTGTGGCTGCGCCAAACTGGGCAGCATTATTTTCAGCTTGTCACCCAAATCAGCCTGCATTCACAGGACCTGAACTACTTGCAGCCTCTTAAAATTTCCCACTGGAATTTCTGATTTATTTGGCTACAATGCCTTGAATCATACTGAAAGCTCCAGCCTTCCTTGCTCCTTCCCTCTTTCTGTCTCTCCATCTCTTGTCAGCCATCAGCAGAAGTCAGCTCATTGCTGAACCTGTTTCAAGCCTGTCTCTTGGAAGGTCTGTACTGCAGCTTTGCCTGTGTCCTCTTTCCTGTTTGTCTACCTCTACACAGAGGTATCCTTCCAGTACATTTATCCTGATCAAATCTCCCCAGAAAACATACTCAGAAATGGCAGGAATGTCTTCTCCCAGTTTCTAAGGGACACTCCCATAGGATGGGCTTATTTTTATTTCTCCTCACTAGATTTCTTCAAGAGAATGCATACAAATGATACAGTATTGGTCCTACTTTGTCCCAGAACTAAATCATATTGCCTTTTTGAAATCTCATTAGTTTTTTCAACAGCTCTTTAACAATTATTGTAAAAAAATTTAAAATATGGGAAATTGCCTTAGTTGAACAAGAATTTGCGTGGAGTGTGATTTTGCCCTTCTGTTTAAAGGCTTGTATCCTACAGCTCTTCTACTCTTCATCCAGTACTTCTAACTTAAGTTTTAAAGACTGTAAAACAAGTGATGTCTGACAGATACATTTCTCCTATTAATTTGCGTAATTAATTCGATGTAAAATTAAGGAGAACAACTGAATCATTCCCTGCTTTTCTTATTGACTCTGTTTTGTGAGTTTTCAAAGATTACTTCCAAACACAGGAGATGAATAAAGTATAAACACGCTTTTATTCTCCAGATATACATATACTTGTATATTCAAACTTATACCTTTTATCATTTGAGGTCATAAAATAGGTAGGAACTGTAATATTAGTGTCATTAAGTTATATTTTTATTCCTCCTTGTATGTGGAAAAAACTGGAGTACTTGAACCAGAAGCACACATAATTCTAAAGGACAAATTCTATACCAGCAAGATGAATTCCTTGAAGATACTGTTTCTATATGGTTATTTCCTGTACATATATAGGCATTAAGAACTGATATGTAGCTTGCTCAATCCTTTTCTCTTTGAAGACTTTGGCAATGAGCTATTCAGGAAAGTGAGTGTTGACACTATCAGTGCATATATTGTCAAACATTGTTTGTCTGGAGATTTTTGCAGCTTTGAGAGTTGAAATTTCTGTTCAGGTAACCTGGTCTGAGGTTGTCTGAGTGGAAAAGTTGGAAATGAACATCACAGATGGGCTGAAAAGGAGTTGAATCAGTTAAGAATCTCTTGTCGTCATTTATCTCTCTTTTTTAAACTCATTTATAAAGAAAAAATGAAACAGCATGGGGCTTCTTCTATTACTAAGTTAGCAAAATAGAACAGAAAGTGGGAGAATTTACACAGGATACATGAAATTTGTTTAGCATCAGAATTTGTGGGCCATACTTTTGTGTGCTACTTCTGGCTCAGCTATTTCAGTCCAAAAACTTTGCAACTTCTGGTCATCTATTTTCTATTTTCTTTTTTCCTTTTTTTTTCTTCAAATCTCTGTTAATTTTGTAGTTGGGAGTTTTAGAGTCCTTGACTCAGTCACGGGTAGCCAGTGTCCCTTGTCAGCATCCCTTTGGGTGTTTCAGTTATTCCATTGGGCATCCAGGTACAGCTCCAGGAAGAAAGTGGCTCATCTGATAGTTGTGTGTCCCGTCTGCAGCGTTGTGCAGAAATTTTAGCTGTTCAAGAGGAATAGGTTTGTTATGTCTTGGTAACCAAACCCTGCTCACAGGTACCAAAGGGACAGGCGAATCAGCTTCCAGGCCCACCAAAGGCATTGCTACGGGGTGTTGTGAAGCACAGAACTAGATAACACCAAAATCTGCCAGAGCAGAGGGCAGAAAGGCAGTATGCCCCAGGAGGATGAATCTTAGTGTCAGAGATCCAGTCACCTCTCTATATTTACACACATTGTAATAAATTGCTTGGCAGACAGGTTTTATCTCTATGTTATTCTTCTGATATGGAAATACTTGCTTGGCTTTATGATTAATAATTTCTCTAGACCAAGATTTAGTTTCTCGGTGGAAATAAGAATAAGGCTTGTTTGAGCTTAGGGTCAGATTATGAGTCAAAATTTGTTTTGTAATGTTAATTATTTCATGGCTGGAAAATGGCTCCGCAGAAAAAGTTCTGGGGGTGCTGATCCACAGCAGCTGAACATGAGCCAGTGTGTGTGCCCAGTTGCTAAGAAGGCCAATGGAACCCTGGCCTGTATCAGCAGTAGTGTGGCCAGCAGGACCTGGGCAGTGACTGTCCTGCGGTACTCAGCACTGGTGAGGCCACACCTCGAATCCCATGTTCAGTTCTGGGCCTCTCAGTTGAAGAAGGACATGGAGGTGCTGGGACGTTTCCAGAGAATGGCAGTGGAGCTGCTAAGGGATTGAGGGGTCTAGAAGGTAAATCTTATGAAGAGTGGCTGAGGGAGCTTGGGTTGCTTAGCCTGGAGAAAAGGAAGCTTACTTCTACAACTCACTGAAAGGAGGTCATAGCCAGGTGGGGGTCAGGCTCTTCTTCCAGGCAACCAGTGAAAGGATAAGATGTTGTAACCTCAAGCCGCGCTAGGGAAGATTTAGATTGGACATCAGGAAAAATTTCTTTATGGTAAGGGTGGTCAGGCGTTGGAATGGGCTGCCCAGGGAGGGGGTGAAGTCACTGTCCCTGGAGGTGTTCAAGAAACAATGGGGGACTTAATGCCATGGTTTAGTTGATAAGGTGGTGATTGGTCAGAGGTTGAACTCAATCATCTTAGAGGTCTTTACCACCCTAAATGATTCTGTGGTCCTTCTTTGTTCACTTGCCATCTTTTTCCTTTCAGTAAATGAAAAAACCAACCAAACAAAAAAGCTTTTCTAATAAATTCTAAATTACAGCTTTAGATAGTGTAACAAAATTAGCTAGGGCTTGTAAATACAAATGATTTATTTATAACTTCGGGAATAGAATTTAAATTGTAAGATGACAGCCGCACACCAATGCTTGTCCGGTAGTCTTTGAGTCTGTCTGGCAAGTGTAAGTGCCAGAATCAATGCTAGCAGAAGTGGGTGTGTTATTTCTTGCTTTATTTCTACAACAAAATGTGTGGTGAAATATTTATAGAGACATATGCTGTACTTGAAGAGGTTAGTTATCTGTTTACTTTCTTGAGTGGTAAGTAGACAGTCCTTTCTGTTACAGAACATTTAGAGGCAGCAGGAAGGTGAAATGTAAAGCTTTTTTCTAAGCCTGTTACAAACAAACATCAACTCTTGAGCTCTAGAAATGTAAGGAGGAGCTGCAACAGGCAATAGTTCCTTGCAATTATGTGGTGCAAATTTGAATAGCAAATCTAAAACTGCACTTGCAGTAGACATTTGATTCAGATTCTGTGGTATTTAGTTCAGAGATGGCTTTGTTTCAACCCTAATAAGTCCAGGTTGAGTAACTTACCTATGAAATCTGTATTGGGGTTCATATGAGACATCTAAATTATGAGTGCATTTGACCTAGGTTGCATATGCAGTCAATGGAAAGTGACGTACCCCTCCAGAGGCTTCAGCTTGTCTAACATCTAAATATTCTTCTCCACTGGCCTGGGGCAATTACGTATCTCATTCATGTAAGTGCTTAAAATACAGCAGTGTGACCCTAGGCTTAAGGACTTGATGCTCTCTGAAGAATTAATAGCAGGTTTTTTTTTCTTGTTCCTGTCATTCATGAAAAAGAAAATGTGGTTGTCATATAGCCTGTACCTAGAATCACTGTTCATTAAAAAAAAAAAAAAATACAAGACTGGCTTCGTTTTGGATGTTTATTATAGCATGTAGTATTTCTTTCCTTAGAAGCTTTTGCCTCTAATGTCCAGCAATGTGTGGTATTATTGGCTGTGAAGGAGTTTTTCAGTGGTCACAAGTGTTCAGAATATGGAATCTGTAACTGAAATACGCAATCACATCTTCCTGCTGAGAAATGGTTGTGTGCATCTCTGCTCAGGAGGAAACCAGGGATGGAGAAGTAAGGATGTGATAGACTAACACTGAAATACAGCAAGAATGTCCTGGGTGAGCTCAAGGGGTACCATTCCTGTTGTCATCCAGCACTCACTTAAGTTTCTTTTCATTGCCTTTGCTCCATAGTGGTTCAAATTATGAATGTTGCTATTTTTTTATAAGAAAAAGGNAGGGAAGGGAAGGGAAAGGAAAGGAAGGGAAAGGAAGGGAAAGGAAGGGAAAGGAAGGGGAAAAAGGCAAGAGTGAAGGGAAAAAGAAGTCATGGCTTGCAATGGGAAAATTTGAGTTGTTTTGTGAAGTAGTCAGCAAGCTACTAGATGGTTCAGAATATGGTTCTTCCTCTGGTTGTCTGAAGTTGCCAAATGTTCAGTGTTTTTATATCAAGTATCCAGTAGAGTGAAACTGTTCTTTTTCAAAAGAACACAAAAGAGATCAAAAAAGATGTGAGATCGGTTACTGTATTACAAGGTCACAAACTGGTCTTTGGGTGACAGATTCTGAGTGCTCTGAAAAAGCAAAACCTTGAGCACCAAACAAGCTATAATTAACACACTGAAAGACACTATATTGTGGACTGGAATAATTTTTTAAAGAGCCACTGAGAAAAATCTTACGAGATCCTAAAATAAGTACCATTTGGGATAAAAACCCCAACTTTTCTAAGTTAATTTATCTCAATCAATGTTTACAGTCCTAGATTTGAATAGGCTTTCTCATATTTGTAATAGTTGTATTTCAGAACAAATGTGTTTCCATCACTACTTTACAGATTTCAGGAAAAAAAAAATTGTGGTTTTATATATAAATTCTTTCAAGCTATGTGTACACACAAACATCAAAGCTGGAAGAATTACATATCTAGCTGAATTTATGTTAAATTCTTACACAGTGTAAGTTAACGGTGTCTGTTGGGGAGAATTTTGTTCTTATTTTAATTTATAATTTTTTGTGCTGTCTCTTCATTAAGAAGTAAAAAAGGGAATTTACATTAAGGCTAAAAAAGGGAATAAAATTTCCCTTGGTCATTGCCACTGATTTTCTATCCTGTTTATATATTATGTCATTTGTTTTCTAAAAAACAAAGGAAGGACTTGCACTGGTATCAGTAGGAAGTGGTGTACATAATTTACTGCCAGTCTCACTGTTCTGAGCTGTTGTCACATCAGCATTGTGTACCAGGAAAACACATTTTGGTTTCACCATGGTGTTTACTGATGACCCCAGTTTACCCAAGTTATTTGACATTTAGATACTCTTTTAATCCTTGTCCTGTTTTTTATGAGCTTGTGATCTTTACTGCCATTGAAAGCAGCATCAGCAAACTAACTGCAGTGGACAGTATGAATATTAACGTATTTTCTAAGACAATAAAAACATTCTGAATTAGTTTTTCTGCAGCTAGACCAGTTTATTTTCTGCAAAATTTCTTGAGTGTTTGGTAAGGCTTGTCAGTCCACAGGCTATCAAAGATGGATGTAAATATATGTGGGAGTACAGAAGGAGAAGTAGGAAGCGTTTTTGTCATAGGGAAAACTATTTGGCAGGAACAAACTCTTTGAATTAGTGCCAGCCAGATTATATTGTTAAAGGGAGGTCACATAATAGTCCAAAGCTACCGAAAGAGGACAGATGTAAGAAAGAAATGTGTTTTTCTCATGTTTATGGGGATGCAAATGATGTGTACTTGCATAGGTCAAATATCCTCAGAAGCATCAGAGTGGCTGCCCATGGAGTTCAGAATTGCTTCTTCACTAAAACTGACATAATGGAAATTTGGCAGATGCTCTAGTTTGATTAATGCAATTAGTTTGTTTACCTACGTAAATAAGATTACTTTTTGATCAAGTTTCCTTTAACACTTGTATTGACCTGATTTAATTGAACAAGTGTACAAGCAGATACCAGTTAATGAAGTCATTACACCTTTATTCTGTGGCTGCTAATACTGCAAATTTATGTTGGTGACAAAGTAAAAGTGCTGATAGAAAGGTGAGCACTAACAAATGCAAAAATATTTTATCTGTGGTACACAATATGAATGATGTTACTTTTTTTTAATGAGAAATACAATAAAGTCTGCATAGCAGGCTGACAGCTCTACTGCCCTCAGCTATCACATACATCTCCCTAGTTTTAGCCAAGTTGTATCATTGCTTTTATACAGATATTCATTGTGTCAGCTGACATTTTACTGCTTTCTATTTTTTGGCAGCCTGAAATGGCAGTCACTGATTTTGAAAAAAGAGGTGTTTTCACCTGCTACCCCCAGCAAAGGCATTAAGCTGAAGATGTTTGCTATTTCTTAAGCAGACAACTTGTTTTTTAAATTAATTTCACTTAGTATGTTAACAAATTTTCTGTGAGCAGGAAATGAACAGATCTTGGATTTTAACCACATACTCTAGGTGTTGTGGATTGATGTTTTACTGAATTGGAAGCACTGAAATGGTAGCATAGCTTTAGGAATGAACTGATTCAGGCATTGAGTTCAATACACAGGTAATTAGGAATTCCTTTGTTTATCTTTTTTTTTATAGTGTATGTATAAAGCAAAACTGTCTGTCTTTGTTCTGCATCCACGGGGTGTCAATTATCTCTACTTCAACAGTGGTTTAAGTCTCAATATTTGAAGTGAAAAGTAAAGTTTTTCTGAAAAATTATTTCAAGCATATTAAAATACATTAATATATGAATAGCCTCTGAGCATGTTATCTTTCGTCTTCTCCATTCATCTGATGCTTCATAATGCGTATTCCAGACAGAATAAATTTTGTAAATGCTAAATAATGAAATTTGGTTTGTGAATGTTAGTCAATTAATCGTTGCAACTGTAGAAGCACATTTGGATATTACTGTGTTGAGATTCATGCAAAGTGATAGCAAACTGGGTCTTGTTACCTATTTGGTGAGAAAGGGAAGTGAATGTGTCCGGTGTTGTTTGGTCTAGCAATGGTGTTTGCTTACAAGGGAAACACATAAAAGCAAGAGTATTTGAAAAGTCTTGTTTTCCTGGTCATGCTGTGAGGATACAAGAGAAATCTCCCTTGTGTTCAGAAATAAGTAGGTCATAAGTACTCCACACAAAACCCCATCCATGTGTCTTGGCTCTTCCCAGGACTGCACATGCAGAAGTCTCCTCACTGATAGTGCAAGTGACAGTACAAGCCTGGAAAAGCATTTGATTTTGTCCCACATGAGCTCCTCGTCTCTAAACTGGTAAGACATGGATTTGATAGGTGGACCACTCAGTGGATGAGGAATTGTCTGGATGGTCTCACTCAGCTGCCCAATGTCCAAGTGACGTTCCTCAGGGGTCAGTATTGGGACAGGCACATCATCTCCTGGGCTCCATCAAGAGCAGCATGACCAGCCGGTCAAGGGACCCTCTACTCTGCCCCCGTGAGAGCCCACCTGGAGTGCTGCATCCAGCTCTGAGGTCACCAGTTCAAGAAAGGCTCTGTTGGAATGAGTCCAGAGGAAGGCCACAAAAATGGTCAGAGGGATGGAGCACCTCTCCTATGGAGTAACACTGAGAGAGTTGGGACTGTTTAGCCTTGAGAAGAGAAGGTTTCAGGGAGATTTTATGGCACCTTGGCGTTACCTAAAGGGGCCTGCAAAAGTGCTGGACAGGGACTTTGTACGAGGGTGTGTAGTGATAGGACCAGGGGGAGTGGCTTCAAACTGAAAGAGGGGAGATTTATATTAGGTATAAGGAAGAAATTCTTTACTCTGAGGGTGGTGAGGCACTGGAACAGGTTGCCTGGAGAAGCTGTGGATGCCACATCCCTGCAAGTGTTGAAGGCTAGGCTGGATGGGGCTTTGAGCAGCCTGATCTAGTGGAAGGTGTCCCATGGTGGGGGGGTGGATTTAAGGTTCCTTCCAACCCAAACCATTGAGTGATTCTGTGCTTCCGTGATTTTTACTTTGGTCATTTTTGCTTTTCATATGTATATTTATGAAGATACTAAATCTCCAGCATCTGCATTTTCAAATTGTTTCAGGCATTGGTATGACACATAACTTTTCTTGCCTAACTGAATCATGCGAAGGTACTGCCCTCCTAGTGTTTCAGCTATTTCTATTCTTTCATCTGAAGTCTGGGTTCTCTAGTGAAAAGCATAACTGCAGAAATACTGGATCTCCATGTGACTGAAATGCTTGCCAGGCTTCTTAAGGAAAGTGTGCTAGAGTTTGGGGTTTTTTCCTCTAGCTTCAGTGAAAATACATGACATAAATATTTTTAGGGTAAATATCTATTGCATATGGGTGTCATTCTGTGTTCCTTTCATTTATACTGGTTTAAAATCTATCAGCTAGTGTCACTGTGTCATGTGACAGCAATAAATAATCAAAATATTTGCGTCTTGCATTGCCAAACGAGAGAGAGCACAACCCCTCAAGCCAGCCTGTCTGACTTCATTGCAGCAGAACATTTGTATTTCCAACAGTTTCCATCTCTGCTGCATGGATTATTTCTAGACTGTAACTAAATTGTACACATGCAAACTGGTACAAATCAGTTGTGGTGTTTTCTGCAAAGCTGTTTCTTCTTGTGGAGTGACAGCTACACAGAATGAATGGGATTTCGTCATTGTGGTTGCAGACCCTAGTAAAAACTGCACTGCATGTTTAAACATGCTAGGGATGAATTTTTATGGTCTTATGATTGTTCTAGTTTTCTTCTGAGACAGAAAACAGCAAAGACTGTTGCAAGTTACTTTGTAGTTTAGAACTTGCTGGACCAAGATTGCTGAAGAATTTCTGATTAAAACTTTCTGGTAACAACTTCACAGTTAAAGTGATCAGTGAAGGGAAAGTGTGTACGCTCCAGATTATTTTAGTGTGTTTTGGGTAAAAGGTGTCAACTTTTTCCCTGCATATGAAGAGTAAAAGAATAAAATGTTCAGTAAAGAATGAATTGATCAGTAAAGATGCAACATATGAAGAGTGAAAGAACAAAATGTTCAGTAAGGGTGCTATACTCAGAATAGAATTACTTATTTTTAGAATGGATTTTTTAAAATTGCTTAGAAATCGTTTGGCTAATCCATCAGAAGGAAGTTTCAACATCCTGGAAAAGTTGTGATATATGTTGTTTATGAAGGAAACAAATAAGGAAATGCAGTGACTGCATCAGATTAGTTTGGTTGCAATCTACTGTGATTCATTCCTTGCTAATGAATGTTTTAATTATTCTCAACAGTTATCCTGAGGTCTTTCGGAGGGAATGATTTGAAATCTATATAATTCAAAGAAAAGTCTCCAAGTTACTAAGTGGCATTTCCTTAATGCTGTATGCATAAATATCAAGGTGGTGAGACCTGAATGAACCAGTGAATACTCCTCCTCCTCTAATGCAACATTAAAACACACAACAGTATCAGCCCATGGAAGCTGCCAGAAAGAGAGGGATCAGTTGCCATTTACCTTTTTTACCTTCATGTAAATCTTAGGACAAAATGCAGAATGATTCTGGTTGAACTTCGGAAGTCTTTTAGCTTTCCTCTTCCTTCTGTCCATTGAATTTATGGGCCTGATAAACTTGAGTCTGGGTAGCTTAGATAATATGCAAAAACCTGAACATATTGATTAAATGGTTAGTTTTTAGGTAGCTTCAATGATCTGTATTCTTTTCCAAGGCAGGGAATTATATTTACTACCTATGTATTTTAGACAGGTTTAGATTAGTGAGATTTAAACTGATTGCATCTAACAGTGAATTAACACAGTTGATGGACAGAAGAATGCCAAAAGCCAGCAAACAGCAACCAGCAAAGTTCCTAAGACCACCCCTGCAGAATTTCATGACTGCTTGTTATTCACAGCACTTGCAGAAGGAAGAGAAATATTTATTAAAACACATTCACATAAATACAAATACTGGCTTGTGGAAAAAGATTGATCCCAACACCTTAAAATGTTCTATTTCAGTTTCTATGCTATTACATCTGTGTGAATTCAGACTAAATCCACAGCAGAGAAATGAGGAGGAATCTATTGCTCTGGTCTGATAACCCTGTAACAAAGGTAATCTAAAAAACAAATAGTGGCAGAAACAAGTATGAGGGAATACATTTAGGGGAAGAAAAATGATTTCCATGGAAGGAGAAATGCATTTAAAAGCACAGATCAAATTAGATGTACTCAGAAACAAATAGGGCAAAAAGGATAAAGCTCCGGTGACATAGACCATATAATGGATGATTGTTGGTTGAATACTAAAAAGAAAAGAATCAATAAATTAAGAATTTGCCTGAGCAGAAACACGGTTTATAGAAGGAGGAAGAAATATCTAGCAGGCAGAAAACAACAGAAAGAGCCAGTGTTTGCCCTGAAAGGAGGGAAGCATACATGTTTAATTCTAGGTACAATTCTTTGTATTTAGTCTTGCATCGTAGCATTCTACATGAATCATTATTTTATTGTTTACTCAGAGAAATTAACATGTCCGTTACAGGAGTACAACCCCAGCAGAACCTGTAGAGTTCTAATAGCATCACATTAGCTGCATCTGGCCCATTATCTGTAAATTGTCTGTCCAAGCTGAGTCCAGAATCTGAATCACGTGATAGAAATATTTTAAAATGCGCAGCTCTTCTGCTGTGGCCGCGTTCTAGAGAACGCTTTTCTGGGCATGGACATGCCATAGGTCTCCATTAAAGCTATACTTTCATCCTGTCTAAGTACAAGACTATCTATATTTGAGTGTAAGCTGCACACTGTCACTGTTGTTCCAGGTTTTTGTCAATACTTCTACATGTAATGCTTCCTTTCAGTCAAATGTGAGCATAACCCTTGAATGCCAGAATGAGCATACTTGAAATAAAACATCATCCTAACATGATAATGTAGAAACAGTCTGAAAGCAGAAAGTGTTTATATCTGTGTTGTAACTTACACCCTGGTTTTGCAAGGTGTTGGGGTGCCAAAGAAGAGCGTTAGCTCTGCTTTGTGTCTTCTTTCTTCATCAGCCTCTCACGAGCTCTTCCCTGTATATCAGTCACACTTGCATCCTGGTTCTGGGGCATCAGACCACTCCTAGGAACCTCCACAGTCCAAATCACAAGAGCACAAAGGACTGCAGCTCCTGTTTCCTGACTCATCAGACTGCTCAAACTGCACTGTCAAAGCAGGGTCTCGTCTCCCTTTCTCATACTCCAGAGCATTTATGTCCCTTTTCAGTCAGGCAGTCCATCAGCCTGATGGCATCAGGCATCTCCACAGGCTGCCTAGGTGCAGCTTGCTGCTATCACCCCTCCAATATCAGTAGACTTTGTGCACATGGTTTGAAGTGCACAAAGTAGCTCTTGAGGTCCATGTCTTGGTTTTGAAATGCATGTGTGTGTGCAATGTGAAGTATACACTTGAACAGGATTGCTACATGCAAGTAGCTTTGTGGCTTTAGCCCCAAGTGGGCTTGGACAAGTCCCACAGCTTCTGGTTTAGTTCAGATTTTCTGGTTTTAACACTGTACATCATTTAAAATAAACAACTTGAATCTCTCATTAGTGGCAATCAATGACAGCAACTAACAAATCAGATCAACATTAATTAGGCAACTGATGCCTCTAAATATAATTGATGTTTTTTTCCTAATAAATAAGAAAAAAATCTGATTAATTTGTTCTAATGAATTGCCATTAAAATTCGTACAATTTGTTGGTAGAGAGCTTCGGTAAGGAGTTCAAGATCATAAGTAGTTGAGGAGCCTATATCCTAACTGCATCTAAACACCTTAAAAAAAACCCAAAAAAACCAGTTGGTTATTTTTTTATCAAAGTTGAAGTTTTTTAGGACTTTCTGTGAAAGGTTAATGCTAAATGATGAAGAACTGTTTCTGAGTGGTTCTTAAGGCAATCAACTGTACACTGTCTTAGATTACATGTGAACATAAAGTATTTGCTTCCTTAGGATCAAAGTAAACAAAGCAGATGCATCCTGACAGTGTGTTTTGCTAGGATGTGGATGCATTCTCTCTGTTTCCTGCTACTCACTTTGAAAGAAAACAGTGTATGTAGTGTGAGGATAGAGTCACCATACACTCCATTTTTCATGTCACTGAGCTAAACAAGCCCGTGTTTTATTCAGAAGACAGGTTCTCTTTTCCCTTGGGCTTTCATTAGCCCTTCACTGCACCCTTCCCGGTTGAAGTTTTTGAACAAAGGTGACCAGAACTCCCCAGCGTATTTTAGAGGAAATGTTAACTGATGCCTTGCGCACTGGCACTTTGACTTCCATCGCCTGCTGCTTGCCAGGATTGCAGTAACATCTTTCATATATGCGTTTCACTGACAGCTCCAAGTGCTCTTGCAGCTGCCCAAAATATCCAGCTTCATCATCTGTGGTTTCTGCAGACTGATCAGCTATTGTTGCATTCAGTTCCTGGGTGTACAACTTTCCTCTTCTGTGTTCCCCAATTTCAAATAATTTCATTCGCTCTGACTGAAAGGAGAGCTTAACTTAGTAGAGTAACTGAAGTGTGCCCAAATCTATGACAGTCAAAGAAATTCTAGTCTTATGAAAGGCACGGGCTAATTTTCCACAGTTTTCAGTATAATTTGTTATTGTCTTTAATGGAAACACCCAAATGGCATTACATTCTGTAGACTTTTGAAGACTATTCCTGCAAAGAAAGGTCAATCAATTTTGAAAACTCGAAGTATGTAAAATAAATACTTCATCTCCAGAAAAGCAATATTGCCTAGTGATATTTTAAAAATCATTTCTAATTAAATTATCCTTCTAGAATTCATAGCCACAGGTAAAAGTTTTGAAACAATAGCTTCAACCCTTCATGTATTTCAGATGATCTCAAATTAGTTTTTTTGAAATGGTAATGTTGACTATAACCTAGTACCTTTTTGAAGCCTAGGCAGGAGAGCCGTGTTACTGGAAAAATGAGTTAGTGTGGCAGAAAGACAGTGCGTGTGTCTCCCATATACAGTAGCATGGAACCAGGATTTAAAGATTGTGTGCCTGCACGTACAAATGCATGTAAAATCTGTGTTCCTGGTAGGAAAGATAAATTCTTTGTATTTAGTCATTATATAATCAGGACCCACTTTATGAATCCATTTGCAATATGTCTTCCATGTCATGCTGTTGTAATACTAATGCATATATCAATAACTCAAGCAAAGGCCTTTTTCTAAGCATAGAATAAATCACTTAGCTGGGGAATAGAGTCTGAGTTCAAAGAAAGTCAGTTCTTTTTTTAGTGTAAACACATTTGTTACAGTTAGTTGTAAAAGAAAATCAATCGACCGTGTTTTTCAAATGCATCAATTTCTGTCATTACAGCCAAATTTCTGAGATCTCTTTTCGCAGTATAGCATCAGATGTTTTAATGTGCTCAGCATCCAGCAGCTTCTACTCTGAAGGTTAGGACTGGATTTGGGACCATGTAGAACAGCTGGTCATATATGAACAAATTCTTTGTGAGACGAACCTGGACAAATGTGAAAGAGATCATGTAAAACTAGGTTTTATCACACATAGATTTACATTTAGTTTCTGAGTTTGAGATATGGTCTACTTTATGTTCTTGTTTTATGCAGTTAATAATTTGGTAATTCTGTTTCTGCTTGTAGCTGATAACTGCAAGTCTAATTAGAAAAAGATAAACACTACAGTCATCACAAAAAGTAGCCAACAGTGGAGAAAAAGTATTTGCATAAATAGCAACAACCACATTTTAGTATAGTACACTAAGGTGGAGAAACAATTATGTGTAGCTTCTCCACTGATCTATATTGGCATGCAGTATGGTTTTATGTACATCTTTCTCATCTAGCAGAATTTGAACTATTTACAAGTTTTGTACAGTGTAGAAAGTTTGATACTTTGTCATAAGCAGAATCATTTTGTCTGCATACTATGGATAAACCCAGATGACATAATAGTGAAACAAACATTCTTAAAATTTAAACTGCTAAAATAATTATTCTGTGCTTTTAATAGATATTTTAAAGTAAAATATTTCCTCCTTTACTGGAATGATCTGTGTGTATGGGAGGTTGATAACGTAACCAGCTTTGCATTTGGTGTGAATAGTGCGACCTCTTGATATGAGATTACATTGCTCTCGCAACAGTTGTCAGATTTCAGCTTTTCCTGATCGATTCACCCTAGAAACCCACCACACTCCCTTTCTGACATACGTTTTATAATGCCAAAGATTCCAGACACTCTCTAGCATGCTGCTGTGGAGAGCAGCAGCCTCACCCAGAACTGGGCAGACAGCAGTCTGGCAGAAACACGGACGTAAAGCTGGCATCAACTCCCTTGCACAGCAGCGAGCGGCACTGCCTGCCTGCAGGCTTGCAAGGCAGCAGCCAGCTGGGTTACAGCAATTTGTTCCTGGACACAGCAGCAAGACCAAGAGCTGTGCTGACAACAAGTGGCCCAAAATCCAAGACTATAGATGTGTGTGAGGGTGGTGGAGAAGCTGCACAAGCAGTTGTGGGGTTAGAGGTTCTGCAGGGGATTTATGGTTAAACTTCTGCCTCGTGATATAGACCAGAAATCTATATAATTGTCGTGTTGTGTTAAAAAGGGTAAATGCACCATTTAAACTGGTATTTTAACCAATTTAAGATCTTTCATTAGGCAAAACCCACTCATATAGAAGGTGAATGGTGTTACAGTTGAAAAATAAGATACAGGATATTACCCCTATCAATCAACTTGTCAGAAGTTGGCCTTCGATGATCCTAGGTCCCTTTTGACTCAGGATATTCTATGATTCTGTGATTCTCTGAGCTTAAATTGGAAAGAACACAGTTCTGATGTCAAGCTCCAACCTAATTTAAATTTACATATATATTTATTATCTTCAAACAGTGTTTTCACTTGGAATAATGTATTGCTTGTGTTTATTTGCTAACTTCCCAACTATAAAATAGATATTTTAGCTATCTGATTCATTACCATGTCATTTGCTTCAAAGGCATTTTGCCTTCTCTTCACAAAAGTCTGTTTTCTTCATGATGTTACTCATGCTATGCATATACAAGTATCAAAAGGTAATAATTAGACACATCTGCTTACATTTGCCAGGAGCAGATGCTAGACAAATTAAAGTGAACATGAGTATCACTCAAAATCAATAAAGAAGTGACTCTATAATAATTTCTGAACTTTGACAGGCAGTAAAGTATTCTACATTGACATATTTGTACTATTTGCAAAAATATCATGTTCAAAATCGTCTTCATGCAGTTGAATCAAAAATGGATTGTGTTAAGTGTTTCAGGTCACAACTTCTACTTCCTTTCCCCTGGGAAAGATAAGTTGTCAGCCCCCACAGCAGTGCTTATTAACACCACAGGACAGTCACATCAGCTCCTGAGCAGCACTGCAGAGTCCTAAATGACTTCAGAGCATGCTCCAAGAAGATAAAGTCATGAGAATGGCTTTATGAAGTTAGACCAGAATACCTTTCTTGGTATTCAGTTTCCTGCTGTGGGCAGTGATGAATGCTCTAGCATAGTGTAAAAGTAGGATGAGACTAAGTTCTGTTATTCCTCTGACATTCTCCCAGAATCAAACTATGAAACTGCTCAGGGGCTTCCTGGGACATCTGTGTATTTTTGGTGACAAGCAGTGGGTAAGAACCACCTGGTTTAAACATGTACATCCATATACATGTGTGAAAATAGAGTATCCTTTCATTTGTTTAGAGCCCAACACCTGGTAATTTCTTTTGCTGGTCTCTGTTTCTTACTAGTGAGGCAGAGTGAATAGCTGTTGGCCTCCTCCACAACATTATTACAGATATCTGCAATTTATCTCTTAGTTGCTTCTTTTGTAGGCAGAAAAGGCTTTGCATGTTTAGTCTGGTTTTATATGGAGTTTTGTGCCTTTCATTCTCCTTGCTGCAGTTCCTTGTACCTTGTTATGCTCTGCCCTGGTGGGGACAGAAGCTTCAACTGTACTCAGTATTCAATGTGTAAGTAGATTAAAATGATGCAGTGCAGTGAGTTTTCCTTTTTTCTTGAACACTTTCAGAAACCATTGAATAGTTTGGGTTGGAAGGGACCATAAAGGTCATCTGCTTCCAACCCTGCCACCATGTGTAGGGGTGCCTCTCACTAGATCAGGTTGCTCAGAGCTCCATTCAAACTGGCCTTTCTGTCTCTTTTCCAAATAGGCGAAACGTTTGCTTATTTTGACTTTACAGAATACTGAAGTGATTTATTCATAAAAAATGCTGGTTAATAACCACATTTTTTTTTCCTGAGTGGCTATAGTTAGCTCAGAACCTACCAATTAGTCCATAGTTAGGACTGTTTCTTGTTTCCTCTCCGCGTGCATTACTTTGCATCAGCATTGATTTTTTTTCTGTTTTATCACTCAGGCATACAGAATACTGATGTCCTTCTGCACCTCCTCACACCCACACCTCTCATTTTTACTATTCAAAGAAATGTTGTATCAAATCTAGGTACCTCGGTGTTCGTGCCCTGTCTGTCATGTTTATGAGGATGATGGAGGCCTGCACAAATCCACATTCAGGTCTCCCGGTGACCTCCCGCTGTTGTGAAAACTGTCTGCTGGTCTCTGTTTCTTGTCTTACACCTGGTCGTTTATCTATATCAAGAACTACAATCTTGTTTTACAAGACTTTCTTTTAATAGCATTTGATGATTTATAATAAGTGTTTGTGCCTTTAAAAAATTAATGCTTGGGCAGTTTTGTCTTGCTTTTCTGTCTTGCTTTTCTTGTACATCTTCTTAGCTATTTTCTTCTCCTTTGGATGTGACTTCTTATTTTTGAAGTACATCTTTTTAGTTCTAGTAAAGTAAACATTCTGGGGTTTGTTTGTTTGTTAACAGTTGCTTTTGATATTCAAAAGTTCATATTCTGATGACTATAAACAATCTTTTCTCCAACTTTGATGCAAGCAACTGCATTTCTATACTATTTATTTTTCTAAAATGAAATACTATTTTTATGTTAATTTAGTATTTTCTCAGTTTTAAAAGAGAATTTCCCAATTCCATCAGGGTTATCGAGCAGTATTTCTGTCACAGCATTTTGCCCCATGACTTGCACATTGCTCAGAACCCAGTGAGGGGTATCTTGCCTTGTTTCAGCTTTTAGCAAAAGCTCCTCCATGAATCAGTCATTTGTGGTGTCATTTAGTCTCTGCACCACACCCCAACCTGACATTTACCCAGTCTATGTGGGGATGATTGAAGTTTCTGATTTCTAATTTGTTTTCTTGTTGTCTTAGATCTCTCTTGCTACCTCACTCGCGCCACTGTCATCCTGATTAGCAAGTGACAGCTTTTTCTAATGTAGTGTAAGGTAACAATTTTCTTATGTAGTCCTCGTGTCTTAATCCATAATGTGCGACATTCAGAACAATTATCTGATGCAAAGCATTTTTTAACATACCCTGTATCCTTTTTTTCTAGACTGTGTAGTTTGTGGTTTCCACTGACTGCCTTCCTTCCATCAAGTCTGATGCTCCTGTTAGGTCAATATTTTCTCTTAAACTAAGTGTCCTAGTTCCTTTATCTAATTTAAAACTTACAGCATTTCAATAGTAGCATATATGTATTTGACTTTGTTGCTAATTTTTCTGTGTTATCTTTAAATGGTATTTTTGGGTGCGGAATGAGCTTCACTTGTATCCCACATGAGGTTTATGATCTTCTGTCCTATGTTTCTTCTCAGGGATATAAAGCTTTTTATAATTTCACCCCTCCATGATATATTGCCGAGATTTTCTTCTGCACCTGTTTAGGTTTTCTCTAGTCTTTAATTCAGTCTCCTTCTTCAGTGACCTTCCTGGTTTTTACTTACAGCAGCTTCATCTGAATCCCATTTTTGCTGTAAAGACTTTGTACAAAGTGTGTCCAGTTCCTGATGAGTCTAAACCCTCCATTACTACACCATTGTCTGAAGCCAGCATGAAAGACACTGCTGGAGCAAGAGCAGAGGTAGCTTTATGGTCAAGGATATAATTTTCATATTTGAGGAGGTCACCTGATCATCCTAACTGAAGGACTCTGCAGAATACTAATCTCTATCTGAAAGCAATGGTACATAATACACCTTGCTCATGCTGATTTACTCAGACACATTTTGTCCACCCAAAGGCCTCATGGGGAAAATGATTTCTTGCCTCATAAATGCACTTCCTGCTTCTGAAATATTTGACAACAGTAGATGAATTGAGTAAGTAATTGAGCAGTGGTTATAGGCTGTACCTGTGGGAAAGACAACTCCGTTTCTTTAAATAACTTGTCTCTGCCTGTGCTTCTGAAGTTGAAGAATGCCTTTGAAATCAGTGTGTCCATCTAGCACAGATGTATATGAGGAATTTTGCTGTGAGTGCACATTGCTGGATCATGTCCTGCTTCTCAGCCACTAGCATCCTCCAATACTCCTTGAGACTGCTCTCAATCCATTCTCCATCCAGCCTGTTTTTGTGCTTGGGCTTGCCCTGATGCAGGTGCAGGACCTTGCACTTGGCCTTATTGAACTCCATGAGGTTGACACAAAAGGGAAAGTAACCATTATCCACTGCAGGATCATGTATCCTGTAAATAAGTATCATAAGTAAACACAGACCCCTGACCCTGCCTGCCTTTATAGACCATCCTGTAGTGGCTTAAGGAGTTCAGCAGCACTGTAGTTTGAAACTCCTCTATTTTTCTTTTGTGCAATTGCACATTTTGATCCCCTTCTAAAAGCATTAGCAGATCTTTGCAGGGTTTTCAGATCCCGTGCAAGAGGGGAGACACTCCTTAAGCAGGCTCCTTCTCTATGAAATGACTCACAGCCTGATCTTTAAAGGGCACTGTTAGAAGGACATGCTCTCTTCCACTTCTTCCGCAGGTCTCTGTACAGCAAGAGGTTTGTGTGGATATTGAATATCACGTATGCTTGTAATATTTGCTCTTGGGTGCAACGTTTGGGGGGGTTTTGTCCGTTTATTTATTTTGTGCTTTGCTGAGTTTTATGAGCATTGCTGTGTCACGGGATGAGTTTATCCTACCCGCAGTAATGAGTTGTTAATAAATGCGTGTTTTCCTTTTGACTTAGCATGCATCCTAATTTTGTTACTGCAAGATGTAGAGTTGGACTTAGCATTACTGATGGAGTGAAAGGAAGATGTGAGGGAAGCTGGCAGTGTGAGTAACACGCTTGGAGGGAAGGGAGGAGGCAGCAGAGGATAGTTCAGGCATCACCTTTGCAATCCTCAGCCACCGTGGGTAAATCTCTTCCAGTTCATTTCCTTACTCTGAAATGAACAGATAAAATCCTGGTAAAAATGAACTACCCTCTTACATATAAAGAGCCACAGTGGCCAAGGTGTCTGTAGTGGTAGGGGATCCTCATGGAGGGCAGAAGCAGCAGGCAGGCAGGGCCCATCCCACCCCCAACCCTGAGCAGGGCAGCTGGGGGGCACCAAGACAGCCCCAGCCCTGGGCATGGGCACCTTCCTGGGGTTGGGGATGAGTCATGGGCCCACGGGTGGGCTGAGCTTGGGTGGCCCAAGGCCAGCTGGGGCAGGGCTAGGGGAGTTGGAGACCAGCCCTGCTGTGGCATCAGTGGGGCAGGAGCTGATGGACCCAGGGGCTGACCTGGAGTCCTGGGCAGAGCAGGGGAGCCCCAGGATCCAGCAGGGCCCCCGAGGTGTGGGGATGCCCTCGAGGCCTGGCACACCCAATTGGGGTGTGCCGTGGTACTGAAAATGCATGGATTGTGTTTCAAGTTTAGCATATCTAAAGCATTTGATGGTGGTTGTGCTCTCGCTCACTTTATCGAAGGGCGTTTTGTGCACTGTGTCTGTCTTGCATGGCTTTTCCTGTGAGAATATCTGCTGTTTCAGATAATCACAGACAGTAAGTAGAACTTTGGGTGTCAGCCTTGCTGCTCCAGTGCCAGTGAGATTCACTGGCTCCCAAAGTAAGTAAATGGATAGGCTGGGAGATGAGAAAATTTAAGAAGTTCTTCCCACAGTGGAGAAAAACCTCCTTTTTTAAAAAAAAACTGTGGATGTGAACAGATACTATTTTCATTCAAGTGCATTTTTCCCTCAGGTCTTTGTTCCTAAATATAGTTTTGGGTTTTTTTGTGGACACTGGAGTGATTTAAAATATCTGCAAGTTTTGGAGTGTCTTTATAAAGGTATTTTTACTGTTCTGTGGTGGCAAAAAGACTGTAGACTTTTCAGTGTGAAATACTGTGTACTGAAAATTTTTAAAATGTTTTTCACATTTAATCGCAGCAAATAAGAGGGACATGGAGCTATGTATTTATGGTCACAGTATTTAAAACACATCTGTGTATGCCCAGCTCTAGAGTCTGTGCTGGAACACCTTGCAGACACTGGAAGAATTCATGCATTCAATAGTCTAGGAAGTAGGAAGGCCTGAATAAATATGACAAATAATATTAACTTATAGGGCGTTCTTCAAGTTTTGGTTTTCCTTCCAGATTTTTATGATAATTCAAGAAATGCAAAGGAAAGATATAAGATTATGTATTTATGGAAAGAACTAAGTAAAATATAAGAAGTCCTTCATTCCCTAAAAGGTAGACCTGGTAGATCCCAAATTTTTGCCTCTTTTCATATCTCCAAAATGAAAAAAAAAGTAGTCCTACACCTTTAAGATTTTAGGGCAGTAGCTCATTCCTCCGACTCACTGGTGGCACATCCTGCTACTGTGTAGGAGGCACAATCCATTAGCTGTCAGTTCCCATCTCTCTAAGGTCAGCTGCCTCAGTCGTGGGAACCAGCTGACAGCTGATAGAGGTTGATTTTTTTCTTCCTTGTGTGTTGTTAGCAGGATTTCAATTAGTGCAATTAAATGTACCTGTTTTCTTGAGGCCTTGTTGGCTCTAAAACCTGCTTCTTGAAACAAGGTCGGTGAATCACTTAGCCTAGCATTATTTTTCTTTTGTGTAAGTTTGGGGTTTTTTTGGTGTTTTTTTTAAATATATTTGATTGTATTTTTTCTGACTTGATCTCTTTTAGAGTTTTCAAGAGCACAGCTTCTGTACATTTGACATTTTTATTCCTCTTTTTTAGGACGGACCTATCAGATACTGAATTTTTTGTTCTCTCTGTCCATCAGCAAGTGGATTTTGATTGTAATTTACCACAAATTGTTTGGACAGCTCTTCAGGGATGGTAGTGTAAGACCATACCTTTTTTTTGCTAGCTTTCTGCTCTGGATCAGAGAGTATTGTATGTTTAAAGGTGTGTGTTAGTTTTCCTTTGATAAGTCCTTTGGGAATGGAAATTCCTGATTACTGGGAAGCCTGTGGTGTTGTAATACCTGTGATCCTCTGAATCAGAAAAGGTATATTTAAGTATTCTGCCCCCACCCTCATCTGTCAGAGATTAAATAGCCCAGACTGTCTTCCTATTGTCTTATGTCCCTGAACTTAAATATTTGCAGGAACTTGCTGGTTTTCTGTATTTGCCTTCCAAAGCTCAGCCCAAGCAATTTCTTTCTTGTCAGCCGGTGTCCTCTGATGCTGGGATGAGAGAGCACCCCAACAGTTTGAGGAGAGCGGAGGAACAGAGAGAGAAAAGCCAATACCCAGATTTTGAAGAGTGAGCTCCACTGGCCATGGCAGGAAGGTGCCATAGGGCAGTACCCCAAGGGTGCCTGGTTGCCTCCTTCATTCCTGCCGAGAAGCTTCAATTCCACTGCAGTGACCACCACCTGTGCCCGAAGAGCAGCGGAGAAGCTGCTTTGGCCGGTTGCTATGTCAACTGTGCTCCTTTGCCTGCAGGAAGCCAAGCACTGGTTGGTATGGCAACCCTCCTCGGAGCACCTAAGGATGCTTGATGCGGAACAGGCTCTTTGGAGGAGGCACTGGGGTATCGGTGGAGGTGGAAACCTGTGTGCCAAAGAGCATGAGGGGCAGGAAAGATCCATGCAATCACACGTTTATTTGGAAAATTGTTTCATAGAATCAAGTGGGTTCTTGGAGGCTAATTAATTCCCGCTTATAACACCATCCTTTTGTGTTTCAGTAGAAGAGGAAAACACTAATGGCAATTTGGTACAAAGGATACCAAGAGAACATGGATGTATGCAGGGTCACTCTGAAATCAGTGTCATTCAGCTGCTTTAGCATTTTCTTAATGGAGGAGTATCGTAGCCACATGCTCGGGAAAATATATGCAATGTTTTCAACCTGTCAGTACTGTAGAGGTTTTGCATAGTGTCAGAGGAGAGCCTGAGTCAGGCTCTTGCAGGTGAGATGAACCTTTACTGTAAAGGCAGGTAGGCCAAGAAGCATTAGAAAAAGATGCTTTGGTGGACTAGAGTGGATATGTGTGTATCTGTGTGCATGCTCAGGTCTCCTTCACTCAGGCTGCCCAGGAACTACATCTATTGACAGAGACATTTTGATCAGGCAGTTTTCGTGTAAAAGACTTCACAGAACAAGAGACTTTGGTGTCTTTCTCCATTTTGTGGCAATGAATGAACTTTGTTGTTTAGACATTGGACAAACCAAAATGTCCACAAGTAAATTATAATGTAAAGATATAGGTTTCAGGTGTTAGAAACTAACAGGCTAGTTAGTTAGAACAGGCTGTTCAGGGAAGTGGGGGAATCACCATTCCTGGGAGCGTTCAAAAGGCCTCTTAATGTGGCATGTGGGGGTAAGGTTTGGTGGTGAAAATGGTGGTTAGTGGTTGGACTCAATGATCTTAGAGGTCTTTTCCAACATTAACGATTCTGTGATTCTAAATTCTTCCTTTAATAAAAATTTTCTTTACTATGAAAGTTGCTGAAGCTATTAAAATTTTTTGAATGCTGTGAAAAGGGCTTATGTGATCATCTCACACAACTGAGTAAAATTGCTGGTAAATTCTGATTTCCTGTGGTAAGTCTTTCTGAGTACATCTTTATTAAACTTATATTTAGTTATGTGAATTAATGTGTGCATTAATCTATTTTTCAGGTCTCTTCTGCATATGGTAGGGGGACAGATTTACAGATATTTTGTCCAAGTGTAGGTTTCATGAATTTGGCTTTGCAACTCACTTTGGATTTATTAAGAAGAATATAACTCAATCATCAATGGTGCAGAAATAGCTCCTTATACTACAGCAGCAATATCTAATTTTTGAAATTGTATAGAAGGTGAGGGAAGCGAGTTTGAAGCTTTAAAAGAGACTAAGGCATGGATTTTCAGTACATCTTTTCATTCACTGAATGAGTATTTACTTTATTAACTCATCAAAATTAAATAATCCAAAACTTGATGGTAATAATCACATTTGTCTTTGGTTTAAGAATACAAGGATGTGAATTTACATCCAAATGCAAATTTAAACCAGGTAGACACAAGGCGGTCTTCCCAAGCAGTGAAATAGTTCTTTTTTGCATCATTTTTTTCCAATATTTCCAGTAATTTTCAATACATTTGTTCATTTTGCATGAATAATTTCTTTTGCTTAGTTGCCATATTAACAGTATTCCATCATAATTATTAATTGCAGTGTTTATCTAGAAGTCATTTTGAAGGAACATTTTTACAGCTAATAGAAAACTTGTAACATCCTTGATACATAATACAGTAAGATGGTAAACAGTGAGAGTCAAATTTAGAGTGTTATTTTTGCTGTAGTTATGTTAATTTTATTTTGATGAGCAAACTATATTTTAGAATTTTTCTTTCACTCTTATTGAGTGCAGGAGAGAAAAGCTAGAGATAACAAGCCCTGTAATAGAAAACAAGTAATTGTTTCCTTTACTGTTACAGCATATTAGTATTTTTCATTCATTTGTCTTATTGGTAGTGCATTAGGTACTGTACGTTATCTGTCTGTAGTGGCTTTGTAGGAGTGGGTTATTTGTGTTTCCTGCCTGGTATGCTCAGTCCAGGAAAGACAAATACCACGTAGAAAATGCTTAAAAATTTCTTTGTTCATAGTTAGCACATGCAATACTTGTTAGTTTCTATAATTCTTGCTTAAGATGTATTGAAATCACAAGCAATACACACAAAGAACACAGATGCATTATACACTATGTAAATTGTGATATCAGCCTCTTCATTGTTGTATCTAAATGTCTTCCAAAGTATTATCTACTATTTGAGGTTTTTTAATTCTGTTTTCCGCTCCCCTTGCCCAGGGAAAACTAGATTGAAAAAACAACCATCACGCCTTTTTGTGCACCTTTCCTTACATTAGTGGCATTGTTGCCATGCTAGAAATTCAAGGATGCCCAGCACTGTCCTTTGTCCTTGTAGGACGTTCCAGGGTCTTTAAATGCACAAAACAAAGATCATGTTGCCTATGCAGTCAAGCTTTTCCCATTCTGAAAACATTTCACATGTACTTGAGAAGCACTGTATTTGTTGCCTGTCAGGGCTTTGAGTGCTTTTGTTACCATGCTTGACCTGAAGCGTCTTATTCCTGTGAGGATCTGGAGAGGTAAATGTTGAATGCTGCATTGCATTGTTGGGGGGAATAAAATATGTTTTGTAGAGGTCTTTGCTGCTTAGAAAATTGTCCACTGCTCTTTGCAGCAATTATAATTTCCTAAAGCTGGCAGCTCTGTGTCGTCTTTGACATACAATAGCACTCTAATGCAGTAGCTGTAGTGGGATGAATCTCTTCTAGCTTTAAACATCTATCCTCTTGACCTCTATATCAGAACTAGTCATCATCAGCTCCCTGGAGGGAGGTGGCCCTTAATAAACTTTGTAGACTACTTACTGAGTGATAAAAGTTCATTTTCTCATTTACCTGAAATACCTAGTGTATATTTTCAGTCTACACTCAAACCATTTTGGCATTTTCCTCTGAGGTCTAGACTAGGGGACAACTTTCTTTATAGATACAAAGTCTTGAAAATTAGCTAATCAAAGAATGAGAACTGATATCCTTATGGGTTTTAATAAGTTAGTTTCTGCAGGTAATGACTGATTTGAGTGGAGCCACCCTAAGGAACTGGCCTTTCCTGCTCATTTATTGCTCCTTGCACAGCCAAGCAGTTTCAGTGCACTTCTAATACAAGCTTGCTGCTGGCTTTTTTTTGGTGGGTTTTTTTGTTTTGTGTTTTTGGGTTTGGTTTGGGTTTGGTTTTTTTTTTTTTTTTTGAGGGAATTGAAAAAAGTGTGAGTGTGGCCAAGCATGGTTCATATTAATTCTTTCTGTCATCATCTTCAGAGCAGGTGAGGCTGGCAGAGCCCAAATGTACAATGATCCTTCAAGGTGTGGGGTAGCACCCATGCTTGGTTGGGCACTCTATTTCTGTCACATCTGTTGTTCAAAGTTCAGAGAGTGGGGTTGGGCAGACGTGTCAGTGCGTCTGGGGAGTACATTTCTGTTGCAGAAGATGCTGCTTGAGCAATTTTCTTGGTAGATACTAAGTGAAGAGCTCAGAATGAGCTGATATTTCACATGTAATAATGTGCTCTTCTTTTTAAAGAAGTAACTTATGGGGGGTATCATTGCTTTCGGTATAATGCAAATGTAGTCATATACATTGATAGACATAGAGTGTTGAGGTTTTTTTAAATTTAAAATTAAGATGATCTAAGAAAGGAAGAGGGTTAATAGAGAAAGCACTAGTGAAATTTGTACCTTAGAGAATGTGCTTTGGAAGTTTTTTTTTCATTCAAGACACAGTAAATTTTGGATGTTTGATGGTTTTTGTGTTTCTACACGTAGTTTGTAAAGTTGTTCCGTGACACAGTATATGATATTTTAAAATAAAATGCCAGATTCTTAGTGCGGGTATTGTTATATATGTTTTATTTATCCAATTAGTTACTCTATTCATTAGATGTTAACATTTTATCTTAAACCAAAGGAAAAAGAAAGCTAGCCTAAAACTTTTTTCTTTTTCAGGTGTACTGCTTCTCTTATGTTTTGCTGCTGGCCAGCTCACTTCTCTCAATGCTGTGCAGTGCCACCTCTTTTCTTTATTTCGTTTTTTAGCATTATTCTGTGCATATACAGTGCATTTACACACAGTGAGCTTTTGGTGTACTGTTCTTCTGCCCACAACTTTTATAATCCTAAATTTCTTGACGTTGCTGTGCAAACCGTTATAGAAGCCAGGCACAAACAAGTTTTGAATGTTAGTAGAAACAAGCTTTAATTAGGGCAAAACAAAGCTGGTAGAGGATATTTGTTCTAATGCATCAGTATCAGAAAACTGATTGCAGAGAACGGGAGAAACGAGGTGGTCTTTGTGATGTGATAATGGGAACGAGGCAGGTGCACCCAGTGTCTCAATGCACCTCATTCACTGCTGAGCCAGGACCATTAGTCCCACTGAAGAAAGCTGCTGACAAAAAGGTTAGAGCTCATTCTCTTAAGCAGTCGTGTCAGATTAGAGGTTTGAGGAATGAGATTCCTTCCAGGCAGTTCCACATGGGCTCCTTTCTCCCATCACTAGGCCTTTTTGTTTTCAAAGGTCTCCTATTAGTTTCTTAAAATGGGAACAGCTTTTTCTTGATATCTGTAATGATTTATTTTTCTAAGCAATTAAATTTGATTTCTTTAAACCATAGCAGCTCCCTCATTAAAGAGAATGAATCACCGAATCAAAAATGCAAAGGCTCCGAGTGTGAAAGGCAGGCTCAAGTTTTGTTTGATTTCAAGGAAAGACCATAGGGCTTGAGGGAAACAGGGCAGGAGCAGTGCCTGAAATTGGACTGTCTCCACATGAAACCCATTACAGGAATGGACCATTCCCAACAGCCGTGCTTAGAAAACTTGAGCATCCTTTTCCCAAACAAGCAGCAAGCCTGAGGGGTTTTGCATCGCCAGCTTGTAGAACCAGATGCGAATGCAGGTATCCTGTGGCTTGCACACCTGCTGCTAAATATTTAAATGTGTTTGGAGATCACATAAATTTCTCAGTGTTTTGTGAAGAATCTCATGAAGAGTTTTATTGTTTAGAGTGCTTCTGTAATTTGAAAATCAAGAGTTTTAATGGCCTGTACTTATGGTCTCATTTTTTTCATGTGATTTATTTTTTCAATTTTGCTGGTACATAACTTTAAAATGTTCCCAGGCATTTTTTTTTAATGTCTTATAATACCATTAAGCTAATGAATGAGGTCTACCATCTAAGACTTTCAAAGCATTTCGAGATAGCATTATTCCAACATGAAGAAGTCAGGTTAGCAAATTATGAAAGGAAATAAAGAATTTTAAAATGGATGTTTTAAGATTCTGTATCCGTGTTCAGGCTTTTATGTTAGTGATCACAGCTCATAGTAGACACTGTAAACCTTAAAACTGATAAAATTATGAAAACCAAATGTTGACATTAGTGGTACTTCATACAATTTATTGTTCTTCTAAGCACCAGTGTAGCCTGTTGATGAGAAGATACTTATGTCACTGCAAAATGCAGTCTCACAGAAAGGTACATGTATAATCAACGTATTTGCAGTTTATTTTTCAGACAGAAATTTGCATACTGCTTCAGAATACTTCAAATGTTTTTACATTTATCTATCATTTTTAAAAATGGGGAAGATGGCAGTATTTACCCATTATGTCATTTATCATTCCACAAATATGATAATTTTGGGCAGCTGTCAGAGGAACTACCTGAAAGAAAAGGAGGAGCGGGACAAAAGATACCGGTACCCGCTGAATTTCATGAGAGTTGAAATGCCCCCTTAGTCTAGAGTGATACTTGAATTATATGAACTATTTATTAAGTGATAGAAATATTTAATTTTATTAAACATTTTAAAATACTAAATTTAAATTGAATCAACAGCAGAATAAGCTGGCATCGGGAAATTAATCTCCTGGTTACACAAAGTATGGTTGACTGCTCTACTTCTCTTTCTTTTTTCTCACCAGGATTACACTTTGACCATGTATTTTCAACAGTACTGGAGAGATAAGAGGTTGGCTTACGCTGGCATACCACTCAACCTCACACTTGATAACCGAGTGGCAGATCAGCTTTGGGTGCCTGACACTTACTTCTTAAATGACAAGAAATCATTTGTGCACGGCGTTACTGTGAAGAATCGAATGATTCGCCTTCACCCAGATGGAACGGTGCTTTACGGCCTCAGGTCTGTGCTTCCAGGATGAAGATTTCATCACTGCTGTTATGGGTTGTTGATGTTTGCTTCCTGGTACAAGGTTATTACAAACATTGGCTAGTGTATTATGTAACCTTCCCTGTAACTCTGAGAGATGCCTGTAGAAAACAAATGACACACTCGATGTTTCTTAATTTTGCCAGAAGCGCCTTCAGTCAGGTTTTATCTGTTTCTGTACAGTCACCATATCTGGAAAGCCCTCTGGCTATAGGAAGCAGAAAGGCACGTATTAATTGTAAACCTGAAAATTCTGTCCAAAATACAGGCGGTAAGATTGAATGTGGGTGCTTATGTTGTCTCTTGATGTGTTCTTAGTCTATAAAAAAAGAAAAAGCCAGAAGTAGCCCTGGTTGAGGGGAGTCAGCGATAGCTAAGATCATGACCCCGTACTTTCAGTGATTTCTTCGATCACCACTGTAATTGTTATATTTCAACCCAGAGGTACAAAGTGACCTTACATTCTCTTACTTTCTACCTATTTTAGGTTTGACTTGTGTTTTCTTTCTTTCCTGTCATAGCTTTTGTGGTTAGAAGTGCTGAAGTACCCTTCCGTTAATAAACTTAACTACACCAGCAAAAATTCTAATGGAAGACCCAGTAGTATCAAAATATTGCTTTCTTTGAACATGTTACTTAATTTCCTCCAGTGGTTTAAGCCAGCAAAACAAGTCTTTGCTAGTGAATGCCCCATTTCCATAACTGGAAGTTTCTTGTATATTTATTGGAGATAATACTCAAGATGGGTGCATGTAGGTAGTGAAGGATAATGAGTCCCTAATATAAAAATGAATGAGGTCTGAAAAGTTGTGCAGATGGATTATATATCCAGAATCGTTATTCTACCTGCAACTTTTTGTTAATCAGAAGTTGAACTTTATACTTGACTTGGGTCTTGGCTCTCACCTCTTTAACTCCTATTACGTGTCATGTATGGGGTAGAATTGGATGAATCTTTCTAGACAAAATAGAAATAGACTCAGCCTATTATGAAACTGCAAAGAAGTTTAGAATGTTTTCTCTGTAATTAACCCATTTTAGCAAAAGGAGGCTTTTGTTTTGCATGGTATTGACCCAGTATGGAACACTACAGGTTTAGGATTCTTTCTACAAGTGGTTAAATGTAGGAAAAAATTGCCTGAGATAAATTTGTTTTCTTCATGTCAAGAAATATCCCCACAAGCAACATAACAAAAAAGTAAAGGAAATTAGAACTCTTGTGATCCCAGTAATATGTAGAAGTCTTTCTGTCACGCTCTAAAAACATTTGGAGCCATTTGGATGAGGATTATCTATCATAGAACAGTGTATTTGAATAAGTTGGCTTCCTCTTCTGCAAAATATAAGTGTCCACAGGCAGATTGCATTTCATGTAATAGAATTTGGTAAGCAGGGCTCACCAGTGTCTCATGTGTAGCACACTTCTTCCCATTCCTTTTCTCTGGAAGCATCCAGGGTGAGATATCCATGATGTGAAGCAGCTAAGTTACATAGTGAAGAATGACTGTCTTAAATTAAATCATGGCAAAATACAGGACATTGTGATCAAAAGGAAGAAAATACCTGAGCCTTATCTCTGCCGATTTAAAGCCCTGTGCTTTGTGTTGTTCCATCACTACCCTACTTCCTCTGTTACGGCTTCAGAACATCCCAATGGCATTGGGCTCAAGCTGCAGTCCAGAGGCAATGTGGGTTGAGGCCAGGGCTTGGAGTTTTATGTACCACAAAAGACAGAGTCACTCAGAATAATAGTTGAAATTTTGGAGGGTTACGACCAATTACAGAACATCCATAGAGCAAAGCGTTTCCTCAACACGTATATAAGTGAAAGTGATCCCAAGGCCACACTGGATGTGTGTTCTCTTCTGAACAATGTAGGATCCATCACAGTTTTGAAAGACTTGACCTTCAGTCGTCCAAGGTTCCTCTCTACTTTAGAGAAAGCACTTTGCTACTGCAGCAGAAGTCTGTGATGGTGGGGGAATGGAACTGTAGCTTTTTGAAGTTCAGCCCGTTTCTGGGAAATTTTTTTCTTTGGGCGACACCCTGAATTTGTTCCACCTTCTTCAGAACAATCTACAAGGCAAATGATGATAAAACAGCCTTTTTTTTTTCATAAGATGCTAAGAAGGACATAACTACTTTATAGTATGGGGATCAAAAATAGAGTCTGACTGCTTGTGTGTTTCTCATGCAAAAATGCCTTGTTTTTAGGCAGTACAATGTTAAATGTTAAAAGTAAATGGAATGGAGGGATATATGTATTTTATCTGAAAGGACTTGCGTAATTATGACCTATATATGAAACATGATGAATGTTTGCAGGGTGAAAAGGTTAGGTGTGACCAGTCAGACAAGGCAACCACGCTTACTTCTTTTTTGGATGATGAATGTATTTCTGTATCAAGAAAGAAAGCAGTCAGGACTGTGACCTAGTCACATATGAAGTGTCTGTATTGCCTAGACTGATTCATACTGTAAAATTTTGGGGGACATAAAATATCCTTCTGACAGTTATGTATGCAGAACCTCACAGCACATCACAGGTGGTGTTCCTATACAATACAGCAGTATAATCAAAGGCAGTGAGCCTAGGAATACAGTATCAGAGAAAGATAAGAGAATCTCTATCCAGAGGAAAGAAAACCAGAGTAGGAAATTATAAACAATTAAAAATATTTCCTTTATGTTTTGCTTTCACTCAAATTGTATGTGTGTCTGTGTCGGTGTCCAGCTTCGTCTTTTTCTGGCTTGTAATCATTTCTCTGTCACTGCCATGATCTTTTCTTCAAACCTTGTTGTATCGTGTCAGGCACCATCCCATCCCATAGAAATTAAACCTGCTCTTCTTGGGAGCATGCACAAGCCTGAGCAATTCATATTTGCTTTTGGTGTGCCTTTGTGCAGGTTAAATTTGGTTGCTTGAATGTTCATTCAGTAGGGACCTCTGAGTACTAAACTTGCTTTGAGAAAACAAGGTAAATCTTTTTCTGGCTGTGTCTTCTTTTCTAGTGGATATTTATTAAATGAAAAACATACATTTTTCTGTAGTTTAAGGAAGTTTTTTGAGCAAGAGTGTGCAGTTTCTGGTATTGGAAATTGTGACACAAAACCACTACAGTATGTGAACGGACCAAAATAAAAATGCATTCCTTAAAAATTCATAACACAATTATTAAGTTGAATATAAGTTTCCCAGCTGTATAATTTTTTACAGTTTTGTAAAATTAATCATTTGTTGGATGGCATTTAAAGCTAGTTATACAACATAATAGTTAAGAGTCTGGTAGCACATTCCTTTTTGTACTGACTTAGCTCATGTGGATTCTGCTGCAGGATCCCACATGAGGCCTAGATCAGTGTAGGTGAATCTACTAAAGCATAGGAGAGAACCTTCATATCAACAATTTCCAAGCATGTCTACTTGTTTTACTTTGAGCACAGTTATTATTTGACTCAGGAGCAAGACCCTTTCATTGCACAATCAGTATGGCTTTGTAAAGATGATCACTGTTTGTTTGTCAATAAGCACAGATTTAAGAATAAGTTGCCTCTTCTAAGACCATATGCTAATCCTAGTTTTATATGCTTAGCTAGACTTGCTTTTAGTCATTGTACTGAGGAGACATTCAAAGAATCATAAAAAGCTTTGGAGTGGAAAGGACCTTAAAAATCATCTCATTACAACCTTCCTGCCGTGGGCAGGGCCACCTTTGATTGCTCAAAGCCCTATCCACGGCTCCAAAGTCCTTGCTTTCAACACTTCCAGGGATGGGTCATCCACAACTTCTCTGGGCAACCTGTTCCAGTGCTTCATCACCCTTACAGTCAAAATTTCAACCTAAAATCTGATCTAAATCTACTACCTTTCTGTTTAAAGCCATTCCTCATTGTCCTATCACTACACATCCTTCTAAAAAGTCCTACTCCAGCTCTCCTGTAGACTAACTTTTGGTACTGGAAAGCTGCTATAAGATCCTCCTCGTCCCTCCCACGGGAGACAGTTCCCTGTGAATTTCCCCAGAGTGGGTCCACTCTCCCGAGCAGCAGCCAAACCGCACCTGCTGCAGCGTGAGCCCCTCCCACGGGCACACAGCCCTCCCAAAACTGCTGCACCATGGCTCTCTCTCCACGGGGTGCAGTCCTCCAAGGACAGGCTGCTCCAGCGTGGAAGCAAGGGCCCTCTCTCTCCACCGGGTCTCCCACTGGATCACAGCCTCCTCCAAGCATCCACCNCCATTAACCTTCTCAGATTACAGTCTTCTAATCTTGTAAACTACTTTAAAATTCCAGGGCAATGTTTCAAGAGATAAAAAGTAGTTAGGTGCCTTTCTTCACCTCTTTCACAGTAAAAAAATCCCATGTTGTTACTATGAATGTTCTATCCAATCTCAAAGAAAGGGAAGAACACTTACCCTTAGTATATAGGATCCTTTCAGATGAATAACTACATAATATCTAAAGAAGGGGTAGAAGAAAGAACTTCAGAGAAAGCACATGAAAAAAACACTAACATTGAGGGTTCCAGCTTTTAGAGGTACTTTCAAGGCATTTTCCCCTCTTGTATTTACTAGCATAAATTATCAGTAGAATATTATTTATTTAGGAACAAACTGTGTGCAACGTCCATGCCTTGTTTACATCAGAAAAGAATCAGTAAGGAATGGAGCTATTCAGATTCAGAAGATAATTTAAATGTGAAATTTATATGAAGCCATTATAAAAACAATGATGCATAATAATGTACATAATGTACAGCCTTGGTGAAGGCTGTGATTCAGAAAAACATCAAAATATGTTGCAGATTAATTATGAGCATATGGTTATATCTGTCTAAAGTTCGTACAAATACATAAATCCATTAATTAAAAAATAAAGTGACAGTGCTGTTTGGAGCTGTTAAGACAGTTGTTCTGGTTGCACATGTGGATTGTTGACTCTCATGACATACAAGAGGTTGATGAATAATACTGATTCATCAATAGTGAAATGTTTTGGAAAACCCTCCTTAGGGTGCTAAATGGCTAAATAGACAGAGAAGTAAAAATGTATTGTTATATGAGGAGAAAACTTAAAATTCAACACGGAGCTTTATAACAAAATCCTCGTTACATTTGAGAACTCGGGAAGTATACTTAACTTTGAAAAAAATTTTGCTGGACTTAAAACTTTCTTTCAACGTTTCAGGGTTTTATTTCTAGACCTGCCACGAAACCAATAAATCAGTTATTCATGCAGCTGTGATCATTTTGACATTTGTAACAGACTGCTTTCACTTCATGGTTTCGGTTATAAAGTCATATCTTTTAATCTCAGCAAATGTTTGTGTGATATTTGCATATGAGGATAGGTCCATTGAAGCCCAAAGGGACTGGTTGCATAAGGGTAGTTCACAGCTAGTTGTTCCACTGAAAGTCAGTGTAATTGCTGCTCCAATAGGCTGCTGTCCCATGTAAAGCTAAGGATCAGATTCTCAGTTATTGTAAGCTATTCTTCAGAGGGTCTTAACTTTGGAAGATGAACAACCCCATCACCCAAACCTGGATTACTGGCTGTACTGTGAAACTATTTGATGCTTGTATTTCAGAATCACAACCACTGCAGCTTGTATGATGGACTTGAGAAGATACCCATTAGATGAACAAAACTGTACTCTGGAAATAGAAAGCTGTACGTACCTAAGAAAATGCCTGTGAAATCTAGTTTGGATCTAGGTTGTTTTTTTTTTCTTTTCCTTTGATAGAACTGTGTAATATTTACACGTGTCTATAAACACTGTTTGAATCATGTAATTATCAGCGTTTGGATTTTTTGTTTGTCTGTTTATTTGACTTACTAAAAGATATAAGGAGTCATCCATTTCTAGATAGATTAATTCATCCTAGAAAAATGAGGTTAGGACAGAATGAAGATATTCAGTATTCCTGCCTGACTTGGCAGAGGTAGTGACTGGATGCTTATCTTCAACACAAGAGATGAATATTTGTATTTTTATCAGATTTATTTTCAAGAGAGCAAACACTGTGATATAATTTTCTTTCAGTATGCTTTATTATGGATGCTTTAGTATGGATCATCTTGCTGCAGGACATACCCTGGGCTTTTAGATTGACCCCATTTATGATTTGAAATTGGGTTACAAAAAGAACAATATTCTCTTTTTCACCTAGTCAAGTCCTAGGATTGCAATATTTAGATGTATATTTGCACTTCAGAAGTACCTGGTCCCTTTGGGCTACTGACTGGAAATTAGAGGCCATATACAGAAAATACTAGTATATATTCTGTATTCAGCTGTAGTCCTCTGCTGGTGGAAGCTAGTGGAAATGGTGCAACTCAGTTTACTGTGAGTGGAAAAGGTCTGCTCCAGTTATGTTTCTCTGTGTTCATTGAATAATCAGCCTTCTTCTGGTGATCATCAGTGTAAATATACACTTGGTTTCAGTGCTAAATGCATATGATGTCTTAAATCTTGGATAGTGTTTTCTTCTCACTGTGGCCATTAGTGAATACCATATGAGTGATAAAAAAAGATAGAAAGAAAGCAGAGTATTTTGCCTAAAATTCCTAGGCAGGCTGTAATGGTGTAGCTATTTGGGAGACCTTCCCACAGGCAAAACACCATACAGCTCTCCAGCTGTTCCAATTCTTTTTGTTGTCTCAAATGACAAGCTGCATGTTTGAAGCTACGTTTGATTCTGTTGTTATTTCTGACTTACTTTCCTGCTTTGCCTGCAGATGGCTACACAACTGATGACATAGAGTTCTACTGGAGAGGTGGAGATAATGCAGTCACTGGCGTGGAGAGGATTGAACTTCCTCAGTTCTCTATCGTGGAATACAGACTGGTGTCAAAGAATGTTGTCTTTGCCACAGGCAAGTATTGTCATTTGCCCATTTAGTGTTTAATTTTCTTGTGCATGGAAATGACTGTTTTATTAATAATAGTTAGCTATTATTACCAGTCATGATATGTAGCCTGTGTTGCATGTTTGGATAAAGAAATTACTTGACAGAATCTGGGAGTAGGACCCCATGAAATCTCATCCAGACCTGTGTTCAGTACTGCATTCAGCTCTGGGACCTCCGACATGAGAAGAATGTGGACCCGTTGGGTTGAGTCCAGAGGAGGGCCACAAAGGTGATCGGGGCCTGGAACACCTCTGATGAAAACAGGCTGAGAGATTGGGGTTAAGCCTAGAGAAGAGAACCTTCTAGCAGCTTTCCAGTATTTCAAGGGGCCAACAAGAGAGCTGGGGAAGGACTTTTTACAAAAATGTGTAGTGATAGCATAAGGGGAAATGGCTTCATACTGAAAGAGGGTAGATTTAGATCATAGGAAGAAATTCTTTACTGTAAGAGTGGTGACACAGTAGGTTGCCCGGAGAAGTTGTAGATGCCCCATCCCTGGAAGTGTTCAAGGCCAGGTTGGATGGGGCTTTGAGCAGCCTGGCCTAGTTAAAGGTATACCTGCCCACAGCAGTGGGGTTGGAACTACAGAGTCTTTAAGGTCTGTTCCAACCCAAACCATTTTGTGATTCTTTGATTCCTTGTTTATTTTTCTTTTTCTTGTGTGTATGTGATACTTAACTAGACACCTAAATATCTATGATCTAAATAAATACTAAGTCATTCACCTCTGAATCATGAGTTTAAATGCAGCCTGCAGGGTAACAGATCATACATAAATGTGTTTTGGCATGCTATGTCAAAAAGCCAGCAATTTTATGAACACCTCCCTGCAACTTCTCAGTGCATGTTTGTTTTGTTGTTATATAGTGAATGTAGTGTCTTTTATACCTTGATTTGCACTGATGGACATATAGTACTTTATACATAGACAGCCAGTGGATTTGTCGTCATTGTTAAGGTGCTAAAATTAAATCCCTCCTTGTTTTCTTGAAGATGTAATAATAGTTACTATTAACTTGCAGTACTGCATGTCTTTAGATCACAGAGTGCAGTGTTGATTTACATATTTGGTGTTAGACACTAGTATAGGAATATGTATGACAAAACCAAAGCAACACAGAAAGCCATCAGCACATGTGGGACATTATTTGGCTCATTATTGGGAGCCTTCAGATATTCAGTGCTCTTCAGACCACAGGAGTGTGCTGTTCCATCTGTCTCAGCACACTAGAACAAATGAAGCACAGCTCAATCATGTTTGTAAGCATCACTTCACCCACTCTTTGGACACAGCATCTGTTTCAAAGTACACAGAAACACAAGTTGTATTTCAGAACAAAATGTAAATATTGCTGGGATTGAAATTAGAATGAGGGGGTTTGCCAACTGCTGCTGTTCATGTTTACCATTGTGAATGGAAGATTTTTTTTCTATAGAGAATCAGTTGCTCTAATCCTGTATCCTTCTGTCCTGCAGCTAGAGTTGCCTTTGGCAGCCAGGGCTTACCTGCGCCTCCACAGGACTGGATATGCTTTTGTAGGAAGGCTCTTCTAGATAACAGTGAGAATATAGAGAACTTATTTGTGACTTTTACGACAGTCCAAGGCCACCTTTTAGTTCAGTGTGAAATATTTCATTAAATGAGTGACTTAGTAATGTAGAGATGAGAGATTTGTGAAAATCAGGAAAACAAGAAATCCAAAGAGATATGTGACAAATACGAGTAAAAAATTGGAGCACATATTTATCTGTGACTGACCGAATGTTCAGAATATAAATGGTTCTTAGAAAAAAACAGTGAAAGTAATAAAAAATCTCATGGGTTTAAGACAGCTTGACATTAGGGAGCTGCAGAGAACAGCATGTTTCTTGTACCATTTTCTGAAATATTCAATTTTTGTCACTGATGAAGACAATACTGAATTTACTATTTCTTTGATACAGGACATTATAAAAATGCTTGATCAATTATGACATTTTGTGACAAGTATTTCCATGCAGGGGAAACATCACATTTGTTTCTCAAAACCACACGTTTAAATCTAAATCTGAAGTGTGCCAGCAGATCTGATGCATAAAGTCAGCAGACTCTTTTCAAGTTTCTTCTCAAGAGTTTCTTACTGTCCTAGTAATTAGGGCCAGCTTCTACATTCTTTTGGAAAATAAGTTAGGCATGTTTTTGGCTTTGAGGTTATTGAAGTCTCAGGGGGAGATATTAGTTCTTTGAGTGCAATATCTCAGTGAACATTTCAGAGATTTTAGTCCTAGTGTGCTTTGATTGAATAAAACTAAAAGAAGACTTCAGAGTAATGCCATAAACAGCTTTTGGATTAGTTATTTCTCCTATCCTTCAAGAGAAACTGTGCTGTATAATCTTGTGTAACTTAGGCAAAGGGAAAAATCTGTTCCCATAGTTACTACTGAGAAGCAATGATAAGCATGGGAAAAACCCCATAGATAATGACAGAGATCTGGGTGGAGCTGCAAGAATACTGGAGAAGCTGCATGCCTGTTGAAGTATAGGATGGGAGTTAAAATTTATCTTGCCAAATTAGCAAAATGTGTCTGAAAAAAGTATAAAATTCGGTATGGACAAGTGCAAAATACAGCATCTGTGCAACTAATTTTCCTATCCAAATTAAGGATTAAGAATGCCAGGTTATGCCAGGGTTCAGTGTGTAGAAATATAGGGATTGCTGTTGATCGCAGACTGCACATGAGCCAATAACATCTTTTTTGGGAAAAAGAAAAAGAAACAAACAAACCCACAAATCTCATCATAAAAAGGAGTCTGATTTACATTGATAATACTTGAGCTTAGTATTTGTCGTGAAGGGTAGCACTCTTGAAGGCAGTAATGGAGCAATAGGAGAGGGTTTATGGAAAATAAGCAAGTATGAGTGAAAATCTAGAAAATGGCATACCTGAGATTAGTGGAGAAACAAGTATGGTCGTGTACTTTAAAAAAAGAGGACACTTGATTGGGAATTAAAATCTGCAAGTGTCTAGAAGGTATGTGCAAAGCCACACACAATAGCCTGTTCCCTTTATTCATGATTTTTAAATTGCTATGAAGAAGAAATACCTGGTTTGGCTATCCTTCTAACACCAGCTGAGGGCCAGATAGGATACCATAAGATATTTAAATGGCACTGGATGCCCGTGTGTCAGTAACTGAATTAAGCCCATAGTCAAATGCTATCAAATCAGTGCTGTCAGTGAAGCTTAAAGAGCTCTTCAGCTCTTGAATACCTCTGTTGTCTCAAATGAATATTTTAAGACACCATGCAGTTGCCTAAACATAAGTATCTTCTGCTTCTTGAGCTGCTGTAGAAGGTCCTGGTTAGCAGTTAGGCTGCTGTTCTGGCATCTTGCAGCCTTGTGAGATGTTCACCATCTAGTGCTTCAGTATTGATTACTTAACTAGTGTTCTCTTCTACTCTTCTTTAGCCTATCACATCTCAAATGGCCTTAGACACTTCTGTAGAGGCAATTAAATCACGCCCTTAGTATCAGCTGGCTCTAAGTCTAGATCTCCATGGTTTCCAATGACAGCTCATGCTGCATCCATGTGCAAATATCTGCATTCAAACACCTGAAATGTAGTGCTAAGTCTGTTACCTGAGTCTGCCTCCTATATGTTTGTTATCCTGAAATGCTAAGATATTGAACAGGAATGGGGATATGTAAAACACCACCTAAAAGCTTCAGGTCACATAGCAATCAAAGCCATATCAGGAACCTGTTCGTAAGAGTAGGGTAGTCTTAAAAGATTTGAAAATTAAATATTTGCTGGTTTCTGAAAGATCAGTACATAAAGTACATTTCCAATTAGCCAAAGAACCTTGCCAGAAGAACATATTAAAATAAGAATTCTGTAACTGACCAACTCTGTTATCTTGTTTCATACTTGGATAAAGCAGCAAGAGACTAATTTAGCCTTGAAGCCAGATATTTCAGCTTGCTAGCTTTTAATGAAATTGGAACAGAAACAAGTAATCTATTTTTACCAAGTTCCCTAATATGTGAAAAAGGAATATTTGAGGCTCAATTATTGACTAAGTATTTGTTTTCATACCTTCATTCTCAATACTGTTAGATTTAAATACTTCTGGCAAAATTCTGTTATTCCTATAGTATTTAAATTTCATCAACATGTTATATGAGATGGGAGGAAGGATAACAAGTCAAAACAAGCTAACAAGGAAGAAACCACAAAATTTTTTGGAAACTTAACAGCTAGAATTTCCTGGTGATTAGTCTTGAAATGTACTGAGGCTTAACTGACAAATCATAATCAGACAAGTAACAGTGTAATTGTTGAGCTTACCCAGAAATCAACTTCTATTGAACAAGTTACACAGAATGGGTCCTTCTTAGATAAATAAAGATCTGGACTTACAGTCCTTGCTCCATGAAGGTTAGGACCCATCCTTTTCACTGAGCTTTAGCCATTCAGACAAAGAGGGGGAATTAACTATGGAAAATAAGAAATGGTCCTTCTTTTGATTGTTTTTTTTCCACAGACTCCTGTGGCCTGTTTGATGGAGGTGAGATACTGTGGCAGAGGTGGCAGGCTGGAGACATGGTCAATAGATAATTTTTGAAGACATAAAAGCAATGCAGTTGAAAGTAATGTAAACTATCATAGTCTCAGGGAGAGATACCTAAAGGAGAACCCTGGCTGCATAGTATGATAAAAAACTAGGCTACCAGTTCATATTTCAATTTCTACCTAACCCTAAATAAGGCTATACTATACTATACACGATCAGATAGGAAAAAATTATACTGTACTGTACAACCTGCAGTAAACAAAGCTTCCCTACCCATGGCAGGGGTGGGAGTTATATGGTCTTTAAGGTCCCTGTCAACCCTATTGTATGATTCTATGATATGTTTGTATAAGACCATATTATTCTGAAATTTTCTGAGATACAGACCTGTCAGTAAAATTTGAGCTTGTAAAATCACTACCAAACAAGATGACACTCCTCTTACCGCAGTGAAACTGAGCAATGTGTCAACTGCAGTAAGCAGCTGTAATGCCAGCAAGACTTTTGTTTAGATTGCCCAGGAGCCTCACACCATCAAAATCTACCCTGAGACTTGTAGGGCTTGTATTCTTCTTGCTCTGGTTTATGGTGAATATAATTTCAGTGTTTACATTTGAACTAGGTTGGTCAGACTCTAGTCCATATTAGTTGGTGGAGTCTGGAGACAAATTCAGTACACCTAGAGGAGTCCATTTTAGGAGATGATGAATAATTCTGTGGGTTTCATTTGCTAGATTGGCTGGATGAACTGGAGCTTGGACACCAAGCCCATGTGTAAGCAGTTCATGTGAGTTGCTTAATCAACTGCTATTTGAGAGGGCCCAAGGCAGCCTTTGTAGTCTCCACCTGCTGATGGAAAAGATGTAGGGGGTGTATCATGTCCATCAGCTGTGTGCTGGTGTCTGAGATGTCGGGGCATCTCAAAAGGATCAAGGCACCATCAGATTAGCAACTGAATCTCTCTCTTACAGTCAGCTCTAACTCTAGAGCAGGAAGACAGAAAGCACTGACAGCCCTGGCCCTAGACATGGTTCTTAGGGTTTTAATTTCAGGACAAAGAACTTGGTGCTTGAAGCATATTTAGGTTGATGTCTCTGGCCTTGAGCCCAGCTGTCTGGGGAGTCCACCTTTAAGGCCAGGTGTCACCAGTTTCAGTAATTAGCTCACCTAGTTAGACAGAAATGGTGATAAGGTAATGGATGATGGCCCCAGGTGGAGCATTCCAGATAAATGTCTAAAGTTCACTCTGTTGTACTGTTTCTCAGTTTGGGATTTCATTACTGAACATTACTAACATATGTGATGCATTATTCCCTCCCCTGTTGACACACACCTCTTTCACCTACACCATTTTCTGTGCTTTATCGATGGCGGAGTTCTCTCTTCTTTCTCTGAATTTCCCCAGTGCATCCAGGGTCCAAGAATGGATTTTGATTCAGTGATTCAATTCTACTGAAGTTTCTTGAATTAATCCTTCAAACTATTTAATCAAAGGATCAGTATTTTATGGGAGATTTTTTCAGTTTTCACCTCTGTCAGTTATATTCCTCAGATATCCAGACCTGGACAGGACTTTTGGAAAGTTTTATACAGGTTTATAGAGAATCCTTTGAGTGGGCGATGTATTATGTGAAATAATTTTTCTCAACAGAGCTTTATAAAGATTTCTGTCTGATGCTTAACTCTTATTGCAGAAAGGTGACCAGATCTGCTGCATTTTTAATGTATTTCATGATGGCAGTGTTTATCTATTTCATTATGGTCTCCTGTTTTATTTATATAGTCTGCAGACAGAAGGCCACAGAAACATTTTCATAAGAAGCCAAATGATAAAGTTAAGCTTTGTAGGCAAAAAAAAAGCAGGCCTGGTTTCAATGAGAGAGCTTGTCTTTGAAATGAAACATTGTTCATTGGAAAATGAAGATGTTAAGCAAGCTGCAATATAGATGATTCCTTGCTGAAAATTGTGTTGTGTGCTTCAGACAGCAGAAAACCTTGGTATTTCAGGATGAAATACATTCTTCTTGACTCCAATATACCTCTATTGGTGAGACTAAAAGGCATTTCATTCTGGAAAAAAACGCAACTGATTGAAGTAATCACAGCAAACAGATACACCTACGAGATATTTCTTTTCCTGGTGATAGTTGTTCTGAGATCGTTTGATACAACAGTTAAGGATATTTGCACAAGTTTGATACTACCTTGATGCTTCTGCTGCCTGGAAATGGTATGGCATTTTTCTGTCATATGACTCAAAGTGTAACAAACTATCAGGAATGTGATGAAGAGAAATCTGCAGTTTTCTATTCCTTCCTTCTCTTTCTTTCTTAGAAAATCACTCATGTGTATATGGGCAAATGTAATTTCTTAAGTTCATATGCAAACATATGAATATAATTTAAAGGGGAGTTTGTATTTTTTCAATTTTTCTCTAGATGTAATCTTTCATATCTTCTACATATTTGCATTACAATGGGTGGGAAGTGTTCTGATATCTGGTTGGGTACTTGGTATGTGCTGAAATGTATTTTAGGATGTTGACGAACTAGATCTTATAGATGAGCTGTTAGAAGTATCATATCTAAGACTGGTAGTGCAAACACCAAAATCATGGAGCTAATGTGTGAATGACTACCTTTTTCTTACACAGCTGTACTCAGATTTAATCATCTTTGCGTTCGGTGAAAAAAGTCACAATTATTTCTAACAATTTGAGATTTCAAAATATATTGGTCTGAATATATATATATATGTCTAAAATGTATTCAGTAAGATTAACACCAATTCAGTGAGATATACACCAATTTGAAGTTGAAATTGAGTTTATTAATTTTTTTCATTGTTAATTTTTTCTGTTTCTAGCAGTTCATGAATCATATGTGTATATACACAAAATTCAACTATTTTTTGCTAAAAATAAATTTGGAAGAAAAATTCTGGCTGTCTGTAATTGATGTTAGAGGATGTAGTCTGAAGGCTTTTCCTCAATGGAATTCATTACAATTTATTTTTTATGCCACATGGTCACATGTTTCCTATAGTTCAGATGTAATTGAGAAGTCTCATCTCTTGAACAACTCTTCATTGTAAATGAAAAACTATGCACATTACCTATTCTCTCAATATAAATTCTATACAGAAAACTGTGTATTTGGATAAGCATTTTACTTGGACATCTAAGCATTTGTTTTTAAAAACTAACCAGTGCTCACCTATCTGTTCAATAGTCCAAAGTAATTTACTGTCTCTCTTTTCTTCCCAAATACAAATTACTTGGCTGTCACTATATTCACTGCAAGGTTTCTTTTAATACTGATGAGTAATACAGTGAAGGTGTCTTCCCTGCTGTTCTGCAGATGTCATACTACCCCACAGAATGTGCATGCTTTAGTTTCTGCAGAAACTGAAGGCGACTATCCATAAGTGTTTTTCCTTCAGTATAAATAACGCTGTTTTCATCTCTCTTTTCTTAGGTGCCTATCCAAGACTCTCACTGAGCTTCAGGTTGAAGAGAAATATTGGCTACTTTATTCTTCAAACCTACATGCCCTCCATACTGATTACTATTTTATCATGGGTGTCATTCTGGATCAATTATGATGCATCAGCAGCAAGAGTTGCCCTTGGTATGTGCTAAGAATGAGTGGGACATTAAAATGTCAGACTGAATGTAGCCTTCAGAGGTTGTTAAAAACTACAGCGTGATGTCAGTGTTTTGATATTCCAAAATAATTTGTGTCAAAATCATGTCACCCAGTATTGCCTCAAAAGTGATAAGTTTTCCCCTGCATGCAAGAGTATAGCCTAACACTAAATCTCTGACATGAGCTGCTCATACAGGTCCCAGACTTGTTCTCATCAAAGTTAATGTTGTTGTCAGTAAGTTCATCTTAGACCAGCTCTGCAATCATACTCAAGCGTGGGCTTTAGTCCAAATCAGTGTGGGAGGACAAATGTGGCTCCAAGCCTCCTCCTGAGGTCCTGGGTGGTTTAACTGACACTGCCAGGAACAGACTTCAAGAACCATTGCTAGTTGAGCACTCTAGGGGCACATCAGCTGTGGACCATAACATGCCACCTAACCCTCAGAGTACATGGTATGTTAAGTGTATGTTTATGACAGCTTGAACTGTCATTTACCTCATGACAGGAAAACATAAATTTGGCACAGGTGTGTGATTTCTGCCCAAGAACTTTCCAGATCAAGTTATCCTTTAAATAAAGGAAGGTGACTAGAAAATATTGCAGCTGACGTGCTGGAGGGAAGGTATGCCATCCAGAAGGACCTTGAAAAGCTTGAGAGGTGATCCCACATGAACCTCATGAAGTTCAACAAGGCCAAGTGCAAAATCCTGCATGTGGGTCAGGCAATCCCAAGCACAAGTACAGGCTGGGCAAAGAACGGATTGAGAAACAGCCCTGAGAAGAAGGACTTGGGGTGTTGGTTGACAAGGAGCTCAACACGACGCAGCAGTGTGCTCTTGCAGTCCAGAAACCCAGCTGTGTCCCAGGCTGCACCAAAATCAGCGTGGCCAGCAGGGTGAGGGAGGTGATTGTTCTCTTTGACTCTGCTCTCATGACACCCCAGCTGGAGTACTGGATCTGGGTTTGGGGTCCCCAGCATAAGAAGGTCATGGACCTGTTGGAGCGAGTCCAGAAAAGGGCCACAAAGATGTTTGGGAGCTGGAGCACCTCTTCGTTCAAGGCAGGCCAAATGACTTGGTTTGTTCATCCTGAAGAAGAGAAGGCTCTGGGGCAACCTTATGGCACCTTCTAGTACTCAAAGGGAACCTACGAGACAGCTGGAAAGGGACTTCGTACAAGGACATGTAGTGACACGATAAGAAGGAATGACTTCAAAATGACACAGCATAGATTTAGATTAGGAAGAGATTCTTGATTGTAAGGGTGGCGAGGCCCTGGAACAGGTTGCCCATAGAAGTTGTGGATGCTCCATCCCTTGAAATGTTGAAGGCCAAGTTAGATGTGTCTTTGAGCAACTTGATCGAGTGGAAGGTGTCCCTTGGCATGGCAGCGAACTTAGAATTAGACGGTGTTTAAGGTCTCTTCCAAGCCAAACCATTCTGTGATGCTGTCGTAGTTTAGGAATGGTACTCTCCAATCTAGTGCTCCTACTAAAACCACTCTGCAGCTTGCTTCCCCTCTCCCCCTTCCCCTGCGGGTGGCAGGAGATTTGGAGGCACAAAAGGCAAGGATCCCAGGTTAAGGTAAGAACAATTTGCTGGAAACAGCAATGAGACAAGAAAATGAACAGTATCAGCAACACACTACTAATAAAACTGTACAGAAGAGAGTGATCCACAAGCAAAATGCTCATTACGGAACTCGCGACCCAGTGGTGGCCACACTGCCCCAACCTGAAGAGAAGCCTTCCTCCCAGAAAAAGTCTCCCTTCCTGCAACCTCCAGCAATGATGTGAGGTGGTACAGAATAACCTTTGGGTCCTAGCCATGCCCCCTCCTGATTACTAAAGAAATTAATCCTGTCCTGGCCAGAACCAGGACGGTTTCCATGAGAATATCTCACAGCAAATATTTCATCTTTTACAGAAGCATACTCAGGGATAACTATAGCTAAGGAAGATGAAATGGGTCTATAAATCCTTATAAAAACTTCTGCCTCTCATCTTGTCCCAAATTCTGCCTTCAACCCTATGCTTCCCAATTACACATACCTTCCTACCCAAAACTTGTCACTAAGCTTGTGCTGTATTCTCTTATTTTCTTAAAACAAGAACATATTCTCTAGTTCCCTTATTTTTCTGTAATGTACCAGAGAAAACCCAGACTCCAACCCATGTCCCTGTGATTCCCTGTTTCCTTATCCCACACCTCCCCAGGTCCCGTATACCAAAGCAGGCAGCGTAACCACCTTTGTGCAACATATTATGTCCCAGCATCTGAATTTGGGTAGCTGGAGATATTGTAGATTAACTGCAGTTACTGTGCAGTAATTCTGGAGTTACTGTGGATTAGCTGGTGTGTATGGGCATGACACAGTCTGGCGTTACCACTCAGCAGCCAGTGTTTGTTTAGCAGCTTGAAGCTAAGTAGTAGCTTAATAGAAGGTGGGGCATAGAGTCCAAACATCTCTGATGTGTTCATAAATGAACTACTGGATACCAGAGATCCACCCAAGTGGACCAAGTGAGGGGAGCACTTCAAGCACATCAGTCAGCATCTAGATACATACTGGCCAGGACTGCAGAGAACAGATGGTTAGACAGAAGTTACCATACCCAGTGACATTCCGTGCTCTTCTATTACAGGTTCATGAGAGTTTTCCTTTTTTAAGGAACAGGACTGTCTTATGTGGCCTATTTCCATGTAGCACAAGTTCATCAAGTACTGTAAGACAAATATTAGAACAAAAATCAGAGAGTACAAGGCAAGCTCAGGAGACCAGATGTTCTGTTTCCAATTGATAGAAGGTCCTTTTGAGAGGACAAAAATCCATCTAATAATTTCTTCTCAGAAAACAATTAGTGCCTTGATGATTATGTCTGTGATGTTTGTATAATAAAGTTCAGTATCATGGGTCTAATCCTATGTTCCTTTGTATAGCCCCTCATATGAGTCTTGAGCTGGTATCACAGAATCACAGAAAATGGTGAGTTGGAAAGTCCCACAAGGGACCCACAGAAGTCCAGCTCCTGACCTGGCTCAGGACCATCCCCAAGAGTCACACCATGGGTCCGAGAGGATTGTCCAAATGCTTCTTGAACTTTGTTAGGCTTGGTGCTGTGACCACTTCCCTGGGGAGGCTGTTCCAGTGCCCAGCCATCCTCTGGGTGAAGAACTTTTTCCTCTTATCCAACCTAAACCTCCCCTGACACAACTTCAGGGCATTCCACTGGGTCCTGTCACTGGTCACCACAGAGAAGAGATCACTGCCTGTCCCTCTTCTTCTCTTCATGAAGAAGTTGTAGACTCCAGGGAGGTCTCCTCTCAATCTCCTCTTACTCCATGCTGAACAGACCGAGTAACTTAAGCTGCTTGTCGTAACAGCTTCCTCTCACCTCCTTTCACCATCCTCGTTGCCTTCCACTGGGCACTTTCTGATAGTTCAGTATCTTTTCTATATTGTGGTGCCTAAAACTGCACACAATATTCAAGGTGAGGCCACCCCAGTGCAGAGCAGAGCGGGACAATCCCCTCCCTGGCCCTGCTGGTGATGCTGGGTCTGATGCACCCCAGGACAGGGTTGGCCTCCTGGCTGCCAGGGCACTGCTGACTTATGTTCAACTTGCCATCAACCAGGACCCTCAGCCCCTTCTGCAGCACTGCTCTCCAGCCTTTTGTTCCCCAGTCTGTCTGTACATTGAGGTTTGCCCCATCCCAGGTGCAGAATCTGGCACCTTCTCTTAATGAACTTCATATGGTTGGTGATTGCCCACCCAGTCCTCTTAATTTGTCGAGGTCTCTCTGCAGGGCTTTCTTGCCTCCAGGGGAGGCAACAGCTGCTCCCAGTAAGGTATCATCTGTGAACTTACGAGGTACCCTAATATGAAGTGGTATAAAAGCTTAAAGGCAACACAGCATCTTTGGGCATATATAATTGGCTCTGGAAAAGGCAGTACAGAGAAGATATACCTGCTTTCCTAGGTATTTGTTCAAGGAAGCATTCCCTGTGCAGTTCTTGGGACACAAACTTTTACTCAACCCCTGCAAGAAGCCTGTATTCTCTGTAAGAACCTGATCCTATTCATTTACTTCCACATTTTGCCGCTGTGCCTGATCCCTTGCTGCACTGAACCAAACAGTTGCCTCCAGAGTGAAGCGAGGATACAAAGCTAAGGCCAGCTCATTGCAGAGACTGTGTGCTATGGACACTGCAGATAGAGGGGGATATAGGGCTGATCTCAAGAGAAATATGCAAATGTATCAATTCTGCTCTCTTGACTTTTTGCTAGTAAGCCCTGTAACTTCCTAAATTCAGTCCTTTGAGTGGGGAGAAAAATAATCCCTAGAGTCCTCCCTTGTGGGAAGGGCTATAATCACAAGATTATCTTATTTTTTTGTCTTAGGGGACTGTCAGCTTCTTCTCCTCCAGCTGTGCTTTAAAATAAATTATTGGTCTTCAGAAGGACATTTGGCCACAGGGTTTCAGACTCTCTCAGGGAATGTATTTCCCTTTGGTTAGTGATAGCCACCTTTCTATTCAGCGTGCTTAATCTTCCGGATCACCAGACATCTGACATCAATGCACACTTGTTTCACAGTTTAGAGGAAAAGCACTGAAAACCGCATGACACTAACCTACTAAATATACAAAATATCTGTTACACAATCTCATAGGGTATTACTACAGTTCCCTGGAGTGACACTGCCTACACTGACAGCTTGATGTGGAGTTATGTTGTCTTTATTTCTGTCTCTTCAGGTAAAAGAAGCTGTGCTTTATTATATAGCAGCAATTTTATTTCTTCCTTTATTTTTGTTTTGTCTGTATTTTAGTGACTACTTATAAACTGATGGTATAATTATGGAATCAAAGAAAATAGTAATGGAGGAGACCTAATAAAATGACTTGCCTTGAAATGTAGACTTATTCCACAAATCAGTGTTTTCAGCAACCTGTGATTTGCAATTCCCATAAAATTTCCAGCAGAGATACAGATCTTGCAGTTTATTGTGAGCTCACACAGGCTGACAATAAATTTGCTTTTCTTTCCAGATTTTCAAAATAGTGCTCTGTAATATATTTTCAGGTTCTATGTCCATTCTTAGATAAATAACTTGACATAAGGTTGATGTAGGTATTTTTTAGATATTTTATTATTGTCCAATTTGTTGCTATAGAAATGCTGCTCTCCCTTCTTCTTCCTTCCAAAATTTCACAAACCTGTCTGTCTGTCATTGCTCACCTCACTTCTTTCTGTGTAACTAGCCTACTGCTCCAAATTAGTCATCTCAAATTCCACTTAAATATTGTCCTTTCATGAAATAGGTAGCTAAATAAATGGGATGAACTGCTCTAGAAAGGTGCCTGTCTCTCCCCATCTACTGCAGGGAGGCCCAACAGGACTAACATCAGCCAACTGCCTAACTCCTAGAAATTTAAAACTGTGGGAGAAGTCTTTCACCATGTGAATGAACACTGTTCCTGTTGCATGTCAGTTGGGTCTCCATGGAAGAGATGTTTAGTACAGCTACACTGGCTTCCATGGAGCTACGGTGACTCATGGCAGTGGTGCCAGAACCCCTTGTTAGCTGTTCCCCTGCTCATATGAAGGAAATAATGATAACAGAATAATAATGCATCGAGTTTTAATTTTGCTTTCTTTTGCATTGATGTCACCTGCAAGACATCTTTTACAAATTTTGAGGCTTTTTCCCACTAACAAGGCATATTTGCCAAGAAGAAAAATACAATTTAATGCTAAGAGTTGTAAGATATGTGATCTCTTGTCTTTGTGTAGGAATTACGACTGTGCTGACTATGACAACAATCAACACTCACCTGCGAGAGACTTTGCCTAAAATTCCATATGTTAAAGCCATAGACATGTATCTCATGGGCTGCTTTGTGTTTGTCTTCTTGGCCTTACTTGAATACGCCTTTGTCAACTACATTTTCTTTGGAAAAGGCCCTCAAAGGCAGAAGAAACTTGCAGAAAAAACAGCAAAGGCAAACAACGATCGCTCAAGATTTGAAGGCAGTCGGGTAAGTTTCTTTAATCTATATATATTCTCTCTATTTTTACATTGCAAAGACTATCGGTATGAAAAAAACCAAAAAGGCTTGCCTGAAAACATCACCATCTGGTGACAACCAACCACATCTTTTTGTGGACAAACTTGGGCATTTTCATTTTCAAGAACCGACGTAGAAGAATATATGTAGGCATACCGACGTGGAAGTATGATCTGTATGACAAGTAAGTGTAAGAGGAAGACAGTGGGAGGGCAGCTAGCTTGAAAATAAAGGCTCAGATCTACAAAGGCATTTATTTGTCTAAATCAGATACAGTCTAACTGTGATTTTAAGTGCTTTTGTACATTGCCTATGTAAGCGAATCCAGGATCTGAGCACTTTTCCTCACTTCACTTAGAGCAGATGCATTTACCATGGGAGAGAACAGATAAAGGATTAGTTCTGCCATGCTAGTTAATTGGCTGGCGTAGTTCAGTGCTGTGTGTGGCATTGTATCTGCTGCTGTTTAAGACCAGCAGAAAAGTGTAAGTCTTAGAGAAACTTTCAGGTTGATTTCTGAAGCATGGTATTGGCAAGGTCTGTGCTGATTATGCTCCAACCTATTTCCTTGCCTGGAGTATTACTTTATCCAGTGAATACCTCCTTTTTTAATCTTTGGAAGAAAAATTCAAGGTATTCAGAAGTATCTGATATTAACAAGCCATGTCAGTTTGAATAGAACATCTTTATTTTTTACTAAAGTGCTTCCAATGAGGCTTTTTCCTTCAGTTCTGTTGAGTAAGACTGTTTTTTTCTTCTATCAGCTGTAAATTAAAGAGTTCACAGTGACAAAACTACTGTTTATCAAAACCAGTATCGTAAAAGTAATTTCAAGCTATATTTGTTTATCCTAATGATTCTGCCTGCGATAGTAAATGTAATGCAGAACTACACCTAATTATCAGCACTCATAAATGTGAAACAATTCTGAACCAATAAACGCATTTTTGTCTGCTATATTATTCCAACCAGATTCTCATCACAGTTGGCAGCACTACTTAGAACTAAGATATCAGGACAAAGGAATTCTCTTTACTGGAGAAATAAGTAGTCATAATAATAAAAAAATGCAGATGGGAAAATAAGAGAGTATCTGAATTGAAAGCCATGGAGAAAATTTTAACTGCAAGCAGGTAATGCAGATGTATGCACTAAGGTTTAGTTCTCCTGCTGGAAACCATCTGGTGAATCTCATCCATTTAAATGATTTACATAATTCAGTACAAGACTTGTTAATGGGTCCAATACTACCCCGTGTCTGACAGTCCTTCTGTCTTGAGATCAGTTTGTCTACATTGTCAAAATAATCATTAGTACCTTAACTAATGAAAATGTATATTTTCATACCCAGTTCATGCCATTTCTTTATCCTGGATCTTCTCTTACCATATAGCAATCTTTTTTTCCTGGCTTTTGACTTACAACCTTTTCTTTTGTTTCTGAAGCATCCCAAGCAAATATCATGAATTGTTCTGATTTTTCTGCCGATTAAATATCAACCGTGCATGACTGAAAAATTTCTTCACAGCAGGGGTTGTCAAACATTGGAACAGGCTGCCCAGGGAAGTGGTTGAGTCCCTATCCCTGGAGATATTTGAAAGACGTGCAGATGTGGCACTTAGAGACATGGTTGTAGTGCGGTGGGGGTTGGTCTCTTCTCCCATGTAGCAAGTGACAGGATGAGAGGAAGTGGCCTCAAGTTGCACTAGGGGAGGATTAGGTTCTATATTAGGAAACATTTATTCACAGAAAAGGAAGTCAGGCATTGGAACACGCTGCCCAGGGAAGTGGTGGAATCACCATCACTGGAAGGGTTCAAAAGTCACGTGGATGTGGCATGTGGGGACATGCTTGAGTGGTGAACATGGTGCTGGGTTAACAGCTGGACTCGATGCCCTTAGGGGACTTCTTAACCTAAGAGATTCTATGATTCTCCCAAATAAGGATACAAATTCAGCATACCAGAGTTTAAAGAAGAGTGTGTTACTTCATCCCTTGGAGTCCCAGGTGTGAAAGGGAATTCTGTATGTTTTGTAGAATCATGTATACTCATATTAACTGTGAATATTTGCTGTTCAAATGACACAGGATAAATAATATGGTATGGTCCCTTTCTGTGTAGAAAACATTTTGTCCCCAGGCCTAAACTGGGGAGTTCAGCAGAGCTTTGTAGCAGTTTCTGGATTCAGTGCCTTCAGAGAAGAAGTGCCAGCACACAACAGAAACAGACAGAAACATTAAGTAGAGCTAACTGGAAATCTTTCTTTGAAACAAAACATAGATGGAAGGTTCAGTGGATGTAGGATGTCAAATTTGAATTTCTCATGTGATAAACGCTGGCAAATACAAAGCATAAGGAATAGATCAGAACAGGCAAGAGGTCCCGTGGATTTCAAGATTGACATCTCAGGGAAAACACATCTAACAGATCTACTTTGGACAAAGTTTACCATGGCTTCAAGACACCACAGCCTTGAAGCAGGAAAATAAAAACAGTTTTTATGTTCTGGATCATGTCCACTATTTACCATGCTATACAGATATCCGTGGATACAGCAGGACTGGGGTCATGCTAGGGTTTTTAGAATACTTTCTACAGAAGACAGTACCTGAAAGCTCTGCAACCTTGGTTCTGACCTCTTCAGGGATAGTAAAGAGTAATTTCAATCTCTCCTTCAGTGGCTCTTGAAAATCATTGAATCTGATGGAAATAACAGTTGCTTGCTTCTTGCTTTAGGGTTGGGACTCAGGTGCTGGATGTTTTGGGAGAGGCTCACACAGTGTACACCAATACTGCACAGTAAGGGAGGCTCAGAGACACGCATGAAGACTACTTTGTGCAAGTTCAATGAAATTATTGGTTTCGTTGTTTTTCTGAGGCTTCAGTCTTCCATGGAGCATAATTCCATTCAGAAAGGGAAGGTTTCTAATCCTGGGAAATACTTCCAATCTCATGTGATTTGGGGCTGAGTGACATTTTAAAAGAAAGTAAGAATGCCAAAAGCAGGCAGCCCTTTTTGTACTTATCACCGCTATTTCATGACTGTCATATGTGTGCTGTGCTGGAAAGGAGATTGAAAAATGTTCAAATATGAAACTGGAAGAAAGCGTTATTATTAGTTTATTTCTGGCTACTATTTTGGGTTGCTCTGTTGCTGTTTTGTTTTAGTAATTGAATTTGCTTGTTTATGAACCATGTGCATGAGCTCCCTGTCACTGATTAAGAATACTAGCTCAGGGCGCTAGAAAAACAAACCAAAACAACACATAAACCAAACTGAACCAAATAAAAAAATAAACATTATTCAATTTATTGCCCACATCAGATGCTGTAACTTGGGGTATAGTGACAGACAAGTTGGGGCCATATCAGGTCCAGCCAGAGTCAGGAGGGGCTGTGGTGTTGTGGAAATCTCGTGTGTTGGGGGCAGCACTAGCAAAAAACGGGCAGCTCAACACATTGCCTGGTACTAAGGCCTTGAGTTCAAGCTTTGCTTTTATGGTTCCCAAGACTGGCAGTGCTCCTGAGACAGTGTCTTTCTCTGAGGCAAAGGGATGAAGAGAAGGCAGTAGGAAAATGGCATGTTATTTTCGTTCAGAAGTGTTTTAGCCCATGGAAACCAGTAGAACGAGCATGGATAATACTATAGTAGTCTATTTTTTACACATCAGAGAACTGAAGTCTGGAGTGCAAGCTAGCAGGCTTGGTTATAAACAATCCTCTTATAGTAGCAAAAGGGCTTTTCATGATTTCTTAGTCTTTTTTGACTGTAGAACAGGGGAGTTTTAATAAAAAAAAGTTCTAGACCACAAAATCCACAGATGTGGATATGTTTGTGTTTTATTTGATAATTGCTTTGCAAAGCAGTTTCTCTTCATGCTCAGTAACTCTTCTTCATAATGAATGCATTTGCATTGTCCTGCGTCAGGGGTTATGGTTTTGAAAAGCTAAAACTGGCACAGCCACCCTCATTTTGGTGCTGCTGCTGTGGATGTGCCTCTCCAGTGCCAGGCTTTTAGGTACTTCTCTCTGAGTTAACCTGATATGCTACCACTAAGGCTTGCTGTATTAAGGGAGGGCTCCAGCAGCTGCTGCTGCTGCTGAGCTGTCTGTTGGCTTCAATGCTCCCATTATGGCTTGCTGTCCTGCTCTGTCCATGTGTTGAAACCAGTGAGCCAAATAGCTCCAGGTGTAAGGGAAAGAAGAGCTCTTACAGCATGGAATTGGCACAGCCAGTGTCCTCGCGTTGCAGAGGTGACAGAGAAAAGCAGTGGGGAGAGAAAAACTGTGCTGTATTCTCCTGTGTAGCACTGCTGAAGGTGGCATGATAGCTGAAGCATGTCTGACTAAATTGAATCTCTGGAAAAGGTTTCAGAAGATTCAGAGCTGGTGATGAGATGAAACCTGAGTGAGCCTTTATGAGTGACTCATCTGTGGATCAGCAGCTGACTACAAAGAAAATTTCACGCTTAGCCGTCTCTTCTTTTGACTGCTTTTGCATCACATTTTATTTCAGATAATGCACTGTAAATAGTATTCCTCACTGAACTGTTCCAGCCTATCACAGTAAACCATAGTTACTGAGACAAAATAGGATGCTGCTTTTTTGTGTGTATAACCGATTTTCGTACATATACCAGTTTGGGATTGAAAACTCTTTTGAATACCTTGACACTCTGCTTCGTATATGAGGGCAAGCTCTAGGATAAAGGAAGAAATTAATTTTTATTTTTCATAAAATATTTCTTCTTATATGGTATTAACGCTTAAATTAAAATTCTCTGATTGTGGACAAACTCAGAAAAGAATAGGTGGTTTCTAAAAATGTTGCCTTTGAAAATTGATCACCATTGTTGTGAATCAAATTAATTTCTCCTGTTTGTGTTGGCAGATCCACGCTTCATTTGTAGCTCTCAAAGCTTTCAGGTTTGCTACATAAATTTGTTTCTTTTAAATAAGGCTCAGATACAGCCTAATTTACAGCTAAATCAGCAGGAGAGAGCTTTAAGGCAATCTTGTTCTCACTTGTTGTTCATTCTTGTGGTAGAGGCTACTTTGTATAATCAGATGGTGAGCATGTGTTTTGGACATTGCTCCTTCTGGGCCAATCTGCAGAGGTTGTGTGATATGTTAAAGTCCCCTGCTAAAAACATTGCTTTTTGGTTCAAAGTCTGTCCCAGAGTATCAACCAGGAGGGTAACTATCACACAAGCTCATTCAAGCTTCAAACCCCCAAATGGCTGTCAGGCATGTGGGAAGAGCTTCCTCTGACAAGAATAATGCATAACCCTTTATAAAAAGGCCCTTCTCATCAGGCAGTGTCTGCTTGTATTTTTAGCTCTGGAGATTCCTGGCTCAAACCCCCGCTGTTGGCCAAGGCAGCAGCTTCCCACCAGGCATTGCTGAGAATAGAGGCTCAGGCCACATACATCTACTTAGCAGTTTTGTTAATTGTAGCAGCCCTTCTCACAAGTGGGATTTTATTCTGAGAATTAATATCTTGGCTTCTGCGGCAGAATTATCACTCAGTTTAAATTGGGAAGGACAAGAATAGAAAAACTGGCAGTATTCTCCTGTGCATCTTCATCTTTCCTAGATGCTTTTTTCAGTGCTGTTTTTAACAGTGGGATATTTTTGAAATATGAGTGTGATGAGTAGGTATCAGATTTTGAAATCTATTTGTCAAGGGTGATAAGCACAGTTCTTGCGGGAAGAACTCTCATCCTGTAGCTCATGGTGGGGACATTCATTGTGCACTGGGAGATCCATACATATACTAATTTATTTTGCAGCCACTTTGCACAAGTATGAATCATGCAAATCCTGAGACAGTAAGAAGGATTGTATGTGCAATTCATAGTACAGCTCAGAGACTGTAATTATCCAGACAACGTGAAATACAGGGCAAAGGGGGACTCTACATTTGTTTCCTTTTCTTCCCTCATTGAAATACATCGAGGTTAATTGTCAAACTTCATTATTACTTGATAGGCAGTCATAATAATACAGAAGTTCCTAATTAGTTTGCTTCTTCATACTATCTTTGTTTTTCAAGGTCTTCCCATCTTCCCAGTTCTGCTGGGTATCCTGGGCTCATCTACTAAGCTGATATAACATAATTACCTCTTTTATTTTTTTATTGCTTATTAATTAATGTAAATATATTTAAATGGCAGTGAGAGAAGCATCAACTTTTAGACTCAGGGAGAGCACTCAATACTATAATTTTTGTTTTGCTTACAGTTTTAAATTATTTTATATTATCCAAAGCATAATGTGGTCAATGAATTTAGCTTTAAGCCCAGAAAAAACTTAAGGCCTGATGGCATATTGTTCTACGTGTTGGAAAGCCATTTATGCATAAGTAAAGAAGGTGAAAGAGGCAGACACTGATCTCTCTGGTGACCAGTGACAGGACTCAAGGGAATGGCCTGAAGCTGTGTCAGAGAAGGCTTAGGGCAGATATTAGAAAAAGGTTTTACACCCATTGGGTGGTTGAGCACTGGAACAGGCTCCCCAGGGAAGTGATCACAGCACCAAGCCTGGCAGAGTTCAAGAAGGGTTTGGACAATGCTCTGGGGCACATGGGGTGACTCTCGGGGATGGTGCTTTGCGGGGTCAGGAGTCAGATCTGATGAACCTTGTGGGTCCCTTCCAACTAAGAATATTCTGTGATTCTGTATGTACTTGAATACTAATTTTGATGTAAAATAATGCAAGATTAACTACAGAGACAGAGCTTTTCATTATGTTATTTAAACCCCTTATTTGCATTTATATTGCTTCACATGATGGGAAGTGTTTACATGGTGTTTAAAAATTTGGGATTGATGAACAACTAAACATACCTATGGGGTTTGAGCAAAATGCTTCTTCTTTTTGAGCAAAATGCTTCCTCTTTTTCTTTTTGTGTAGTAGAGTGAAAGACTTACTCCTTAAAATTCATGGAATATTAAACAGAGAACTAAATGAACTTGAAACAATTCAGACTCTACCTAATAAAAAATCAAGCCTTATGGTAGTTTTCTGGCCCTAGTAAAGTGCTTTCAAGCTGGTATTAAAGTTGAAGTTTTCAAAAAAATATTGGGGAAAGATATTCAGTAGCAGTTGCTGTATCTTGTTTCTTAAAAATAGAATAGCTAACATCTAAATGAGCCTGGATCCTGGGTAGAATTAAGAAGCAGACTCAGGACTTCCCAGATACAATAGGACATTGAAGTTTTGGACCTAGAACATACAATGCAAGTTGAGTCCACTGGTGACGTGGTGTGCCTTGAAGAGCAAGGAGCAGGTTCTTTGTAAACATTATCTTAATTCTCCTCCTTCCAGCTTCACTTAGGCAAGTGACAGTCACTTTTTATGTAATGACTTCAGGCTGCTGGAGTATTTGAATTTTTCACTTGTACTGTAGTATGAATTGTTCTGAAATGGTGAACCTTCAAAAGTGAATCTGCTTCTCAAAATGGACTTATGTGAGTTTCAGTCACTTCACCTTGGTGCAGGAGCTGTAGTTACTCAGAGGTGGGAGGGATGGAGCTTAATAAAAATTGATTCTGAAATAAGAGCACTAGTTTTGCATATTTGTATCCATGCTGATTCAGCAGGGAATTAATTAATGATTTGGTACTCAGCTGTTTTCATCTGTTTTGATGAGTTCACTGGGAAACACTCCAAGGAAACGACCCTGTCTTGTGTTGGGAAGGAGATGTGAAAACCAACCATGAAGGCCACAGTGGAGAAATGGGAAGGAATGGCTTCAGGTGGAGCCACAGTGGGCAGATAGAAGGCTGAAAAGAGAATGGAAGCACAGGGTTGGGAGAGAAGTAAAAAAAGAGAAATATTTTGGTTAAAGAAGGATGGTAAGAAGTGAGGGAAGGTTGTCCAAATCCACAGTATCGTCTCTGATTTGTAACGGCATTTGAGAGTAAAGCCTGGTATTAGCATTTTGGGGAGTGCACAGAGTAGCATTTTTGAGCCAGGTGATTAAATTATATTCTAAGGGTCTTAAGGTGTAAAACTAAAGTTTTATCAAAAACATTAGCCTTGTTTGTCATTCGTGGCCATGACTGTCTGTAATCCAGTCAGCTACTTTTCTTACTCTATACCTGGGGTAACATCTTCCCTGGAGCCACTGAGCAACACTCACGTTCACTCATGGAGGATTTTGCCTTCCCTGTATATTCAGGCAAACATGAGGTGACTTGCACAGGATACCCTGCCATTATTGGTTTGCTTCTTTATTCGTTGAGAGAGCCTGCGTACCCTTGTCAAAGTAATTTAAATCATTGCTGAAATGATTCCAAAGTCATGTTTATGTGCAAATACTTTTTAACATGCTGCATCTATTAAGTATTCATACTTTAAGACATCACCTTAAGATTGTCACAAAGTATTAGCATATAGTGCTCTAATGTTGTCGAGGGCTTAGGCGGTTTATTCAAAAGCTCTGAAGGAATCAATTTGAGGGAATAAATCTCAGGAGTATCTGTGGACCAGAGGCTGGCTTAGCTTCTGCAGACCCCTTCTTCTCTCCATCTCCAACTTCCTCATATTTGACATGCAAGCCTGTTGCTCCATTAACAAAGAGATGCATTTCAAAAGTAACTTTCCAAATACATTTCATTTGACATTTTGAGAAAAATGTATACTGTCATGCAGCTTCATAGGACATAATGATATCTTCAGAAAAAAGGTTTTACACGGAAGTTGCAACTCCCTTGACCACCTTTCTGGTTAGATTTCTAGATGCAGTGACAGTTGGCACATCAAAGGCAGAAGCCATGTTAAGGTGGCGCATGAAGTTGGCAGATAAGGTGAAGAAGGCTATGCCATGCAAGGAACAAATAATAATAAAATTAATTCCTTGATTAGGAGAAGCCTGAATGCATAGGTGTACCCTCCATAATACAAGCTTTCAACTGACAGGTCACAAAAGTCCAGGCTCAGTGTAGAAGGACGAAGTACCCAGGACGGGCTGATGCCTCTCTATGTGTAGGTGGCAGACAGAGTCAGGAGAGATCAAGAAGTCCTGAGAGAATGGGCAGTTGGCATCTGTGGTAGTGGAAGGAAAAGGAGTAGAGACCTGCAGGGGGATGGCAGGGCTCTCAGGGTGAGAGCCCACCAAAATGATCACTGCTATGACATTTTTAGTAAGCTGAAGGACATTTCTCAAAGCCTAGGAAGAGACGGGAAAGGAGATGACATTTGATGCCATGGGGGTCTGGATGAGAGATTTAGTTTTAGGCTTCATAAGGAAAAACCTGGTTGTTGAGATATTTTACACATTGCGTTAAAAAAAAAATCCTAATCATAATTTGTACTCCTAGGGAAAAAAAAGAAAAAAAAAAAGGAAGCTGAATCAGTTCTTTTCAGCGACCACCATAACTAGTGATGATATCCATGACTGTATTTTACACTGGTGTTTATTCCCTGGCTACAGAGACTGCTCAACAACATGAACTTCTTTCTACTAACTTCAAGATCTTACTTTTGTACCCAAAGGGTTTCCGCCATGGAGAAAATAAATTCTTAATCACCACTGAGGCTTCTCCATGCCATTATTTGTGTTCATGTTGTTTATTTTTATTTATAGGCACTCATCAGCATAATGTGCCATTGCCTGCAGCAGCAGGATTCGTTAGATACCTTATGATTTTTTTCCTACTTGCCTGTATATCATTCACAGCATTTTATATGCTTTTTTTTCCATTCACAAGCAGCTTGGCAAAGCATTACTGATATACTATCATAATTGTCTTCCCTGAGAAGAGATAAGCTGAAGCATCAATAATTGATGAAAGAAATATCCATTTCACAAAATTTTAATAAGAATGAAAAAAGTTAAATGCATATGGACAGACGCATAGCTGCGCATACTTTTAATCCATCACACAGAGCTTGCAAAGGATGTGGTATCAGATGGCTGTGCAAACTTCAGAAGGCTGTGACAATAGTCTGTTTTTACAACCACTTTTAAACTGATGCTTCTAGAATGAGATGTTCAACTGCTACACAGTTCTCACAGCTAGATCATGTGGCAGGTTACAAAAACATATTAATTGCATGATGAATTATGGATGAATAAATTGCATATGTAAAACTGGAAATTACCCTGTATTCCATGATTCACTATCTATTTCTGACATGGAGAACTAAGTTGTTTTGAACAGAGTCACATGTATGTTAACTGTCTGAAAATACCCAGCACAGAGCATTTATTTTACCTTCAGCCATCTTTTTTCCTGCCCCAAAACTGGCAGAAAATTTGGAGCTGATCCCTGCATTACCTGTACTGACTGCATATTCTCCAGCATGTAGGGCCTGGGGTATGGGGGATGTGCTGTCCCACCAGTGAAACTACCAAATACTGACTCAGACAGCATTGCTTGGAACTTCTCATCAGTGCCACTCATGGGAACTCTTTAAGTTTTTCTGGACTGAAGGAGCCATACACAACTCTGTGCTGCTCTTCTTTTGCCACTCAGGTGGACTGGAGAGTCTGGCCCAGATTTTAGACTCTGAATGATCAGGACTTTTTTCCTCTGTTACTGAAAAGGGCATTGCATTGCTCTGTACTTGTAAATTTATATGGGTATTTTGATGATTTTTGTATGGAAGCTCTCTGTCATATGGCTGACCAGGGACGTGGTTTTTTGTCAATTAGGGTGATGCCCAGTCCTTGACTGAGTATAGTTTACTGTTAACAAACATTGACTTCGCTGTAGTTGCAGTTGTATTAAGCAAAGGATTATTAATACTAAACCAAAATATCTGCATAGAAATCACTGTCAAGTTTCTCTCAACGAAAGTATTGACTTTGTTAGCATGATAAATATAGTTTGTGCTAAGCACTGTTCACTGCCTCTGGAATAGGGAGGTGGAAGGGAAAAGTGGCACCTATTTCCTCAGTGCAGCAGCTTTTTTTCTATGCCTTAAGTTCATTGGTTTTCAAGATCAATCACCCAGACAGAAAATCCCTGCAGTTAAGAGTTGCTGTGATTGGAAAATTGTGCAAATGACTTTGGAAGGAAAGCTGTAGGAGATAATTTGTAAATAAGCTCTGTGATTGTAAAATGCAGAGTTCAGCACGCTAGAACTGTTCTTGTGATTTTAGCAAACTTCACAGGCACTATTTTTACCTGGGTTTAGATCCTAGATAGGAAAAAAAAAATGCTAGTCCAGTTTAATTTAATTTCCTGCTGTAGCAGAGAGAGGATCCATCCCTTACTCTTTCCCTCTATTGCCAGCAATGCAGAGGTTTCACTGAACTACACCATCCCTTAAAATGTGGTTTAGAGGGAGAAGAAAATGGTGGTGTTTGCCAAGTAGGATTTTGTACTGGATGTTTGGTAGTATGATGATAACCCTGTTTGTGAAAGTGTTTTAAGTACTTGCCTAATTTTAGGCAGCTGAATAGTGCTATTTCTTTTTTAAGATTATCACATGCTTAAAATTAATACTTTTTTTTTTTTTAGATGTGTATGGGTTTGGAGATTTACATACACCCACATTCTGCTCATTGATGTCAAGTCTTTTGAAAGAATTGATGTTTCTGGTTTTGCCCCCTAGGTGGACACCCATGGAAACATTCTGCTAACATCGCTTGAAATTCACAACGAGGTGGCAAGCAACGAGATCACCACCAGCGTTACAGAAGCCCGAAATTCAACTATTTCCTTTGACAACTCAGGAATCCAGTACAGAAAACAAAGCTCACATCGTGAAAGCCTTGGAAGGCGTTCATCAGAAAGAACAGGCTCCCATAGCAAGAGGGGCCATTTACGAAGAAGGTCTTCTCAACTGAAAATAAAAATCCCCAATCTAACGGATGTGAATGCCATCGACAGATGGTCAAGAATGGTGTTTCCATTCACATTTTCTCTTTTCAACTTAATTTACTGGCTATACTATGTTAACTGAGTGACTGAGTTTTTTTAAAGGACTTCAATTATAACAAGTGAAGTACTACTTGCCTGCAGAGTTTATATATATATTTATATATAAAAAAATATATATATGAACTTTTACTATGTAGACCATACTCATGTATGTGTGAATACATGTAGGAAAGAACTGTGTGTACTTCAAAGCACATACTGCAAAGCAAAAGTATATGTATGCACACACACATGAACACATTCATTCTGAGGTTATGGACACTTTAACATAGAATTCACTTCAGAGGAACTTTTTGAATTGAAAGGCAGGTGTCGTCAAAGCAGCAAGCCTTGAGAAAGTAAGTGATGTATATTATCACTACAAAACTTTGATTGTCATAGAAATTTTCAAACAGCTGTAATCATGTATAAAGTCAGTATTTAGTAACATCCTTTGTAAATGCTGCCATACACAGTAATCATAAAGCAGTAGAGTTACACTGGTAAGTTTAAATTAAGTTATTTATATTGCAGATCCATCAACTACAATTTCATCAAGCCGAATTTATTTTTCCCTGCTAAAATTTCTTGGGCTTATATATGTCATAATACATCTTTTCCCAGGCCTGAATCGGCATAGTTTTTAATGGTCTCTTGCTTTCTCTTGTGCAGTAAGCAAGCTGATCATGGGAGTGTTGTAGGTCTTTGGAGACATATACAGGTTTATAATATTTCAAACAAGCATTTTAAGTGTCCATCAACAGTGAAATGAATCTTTTGTAAGTACTGTAAATGTACAGCACATTTTCCTTCCCTTGGACTGGTTCCAGCTGCCATGTCATTTTGAAAGAGAACAGCACATTTTTAGTATAATTTAGCTGAGAATTCAACTACTGTCAATGTGTTCTACATCTGCTGTAGATTTAAAGATTGTTATTCCAGTGAAAGCATAGAAGATGTCTCAGGTTATTTGTTACTTCGACATGAAATCACCTAGCTGTAGCCTTTTTTAAACATGCATTCATATTATTTAACATTCTTATAACATTGTATGTTAATGTAAAATATATTTGCATAATATGCATATAAGTATATTTTCTCAATATTTTTCTTCCCTGTGCTTGCTATTGTGACCGCATGTTATGTCATATTTTTGTTTCTGTGATGTTATAACTTTTTATTCTCTAGAGTTGAGCAAATAGAGCACTTCTGATACTTTGATTCAGTAATGGAGCATTTTCATATTTTATTTATATACTGAAAGTATATATGCCTACACTTACCAAGGTAGTGTGCTGCCATCACAGATCACAAGAGTATGTTTTGTTTCAGCATTAACTGTGTTCTAACATACCCTTCCTGCAAATGTGACCATTTTGGTTTTCATCCCAGTTTGTTCCCTCTCTGGGATTCCAAGTTTTTTCAGTCAAGTAGATTGTAGTCATCAAGGTATGCCAATTTCAGATCTGTAAACTTAATTTGTTATTTATCAGAACTAAATCTTTCTAAAGAAAAGAAGATATATTTTTTGTAAACAGTGTTTCTATCATGTACATTCTCAAATAACAACAAATACAGTAGCATAAGTAGATCTTAAAAAAAACAGAATTCAGGCTTAGCCCTGACAGTTTTCTGCATGTGAAATTCCTCTGGACATTGATGGGATTTTTTGACAGATAGAGAGCTTTGGATGCTAGTTGGAGACTTCTGTGGGGGAAAATATGTGTGGATATGCATCTAGCAAAACCCCCAAATATGAATGAAACTGAAAAGGCTGCCTTGGCTCTGTAATGACTGCTCCTGTTCTCACTAGTACTTGTGTGAGTGGAGCACTGATTCTTGGGTTGCTGCCGTGCACGGCCTAGTACATTTCCCACCTGTATTTGCAGCTGAACTGTGAGACTTTGCTGCAATTCCAGCATAGATGAGCCTGGGTTCCAAATGTGTTTCAGTTCCGTCCTCGGGGCTGCTCCTTGAGCGTGAATGGGCTCGGCACGCTGCCTTGCAGCGTCGCTGCAGTGCGATCCCCAGCTGGGAATGTTCACCAGAACCCCGGCTGCTGGCGTGGGCAGGATCAGCGCCGCAGTCCTGCTGCATCCTTGGCACTGGCGCAAAGTGGCCGGGACTTTAAGCACTGTATCTGCAGTGCTTACAACTACGCAGCATGAGGAGCCTCAGAGGAACCCATATAGCTGGAGCAGAAAAACTTGGTGTTTACAAGCTCCTCAGTATTAAATCCCATTGGTAAAGCGCAACGTATTGTGAGCTTTCTAATATCTCTTCAAACTGTGAAGGGATTATAGAGCACATTGTCATCTTTATAATCCAAGTAACTAACAATTAACACCCTCCCAAAGTACATGTTAGGTAGAATTGTTGAAAACCTCTCCAAGTTTTTTATCTTAATAGCAAAATATGTTTAAACAAAACCATCTGATTTTAATAAAAATTATAAATGGTAGGCTTTGCTTTAGAAAAATTTCCCTACTGAAATTATCTCCAAGCAAGTCTTCCTGTAAGTGCCCTAAAGAACTACCCTGAAAAGTGGGATTTGAGAGTGGTCCTGCCCTCATGATTTAACCACAGCACTCTGTTTTCTTGAAACCCCGCCTCCTAGAAAAAATGTGGTCAGGCAGAAACCTTCAATTAGAAATGACTTTTTAGTTGTGATAGAAATGTATATTCCAAAGCCCACTGAAATCAGCTCTTCAATGGCTTCAACAAGAATTTCCAAGAAGGCAGAAAATTACTCTCTGTACAGAGCAAAGAGGCAATGTGGATTTTTCAGGGCCCGGCATGTGCAAGAGGACTGAGTCTCTGAGGACTCTCCCTCTCTTACCCTTTTCACAGCTGGAGGGGCAGCAGGTTACTGAAGCCCCTTTCAGGGAACTGTGCTCCTCCTCTTGCCTGTCATGGCAAAAAGCAGGCAGTTGCATGTTTCAGCTTTTTCACAAGATTTCACACTCATTGGTCTAGTCACAAACAGCTTTAACCTTGAACAGATCCAAGTCTTGGTTGGACTTGAAAAAAGCCAGGAAAATCTCACTTAAGGTTAGCACTTCATCTTACACACACATCTTTTGTGCCTTTTTTTGCCAATTCCGTTCCTACAGTCCCAGCACGACTTCTTACATACAAAAACACACACATACAACCATGTGTTAAGAACAGTGTTTGCCTTGACCTCCCGTTTTCTGGCTTTTGTCCCTGTGCACTAGTTGCAGTATATTGTTTTATCCATAGATGGCTTTAAGACTGAAAATGGTAATTCCAATTAAATCACACCGGAGTAATGTATTTCATAGCTAATTAACTCCTTTGTAACTCAACACTACTATAAATAACATTTACACATAATTTGTTTGTAAAAGGCATTTAAAAAAAGGAAAACTGGAACTATCTTCTGTTATAGCCCAAAGAGTCAATAAATGGTAGAAATATTATGGTGGTTTAACTCTAAGTTGATTTCATCCCATTGTAATGATAAACTAAAACCCAGCCCTTTATGCTTAAGGCACATCTATGTATTTTTGGTATTCTTCAGCAGTGAAAAAAAAAAGAATAGTAAAATGGAATGATGAAGAGATGCTTTTTGAAAATATTGATGAATGAATATTAATTTATTAAAAAGGATCTAAAAATTAATTGGTGGGGTTTTTTTTTCTGGGGATGGAGGGAGCACGGTGACTCTGTTTAGCTAAATTTAATCTTAAATATCATGTAATGATTAGTCTTACACATTTTATAGACAAAGACCAAATTTGAAAGCATTTTCTAATCAATACACAAATAGCAGAAGAGATTCTTAAGCATTAAACAACTATATTTCCTAGTGTTTTATGTAGTCCATCAAGGAAGGAGGAAAAACTACACTGACTTAGCAAGATTCTTAGTAGCAAACAAACCTGTCTTCAAGCTGTGGCATTGCCAGTTAAGAGCAAAAAAATTGTTCTTTGTTTTATATAAAAAAGGCCTTCTTTTGCTTGCTTCTGCCCAGGACACGAAAGAGTTTTTAAATATCAGAACAAGACTGTGTGTATTTATTTCTTTCAGTAATCAAGTACTGTTTTCATTAAACTTTTTATTGCTAAATATTAGTAAGTTATTTTAGAGCAGTCAGGATACAGAGAATTTTGCAAAAGGGGTTTTTAAAGACACCTTGACATTACTGCTACAACCCCTTCCCCCAAAAATAAAAAAACACCTTGAAAATTTTGAAAGCGGGAACAAGCTGTCATAAGCTTGCTTAAATCTCATAGTAGCTAATGATATATGTCACAATTTTTAGAAGTAGATAAAATATTCAGCACCATAGTTGTAATGGCCTTTTAAACCAACAGAAAGGCTCACTCTTATTTCAGTATGTTTCTGCTCACTTTTAACAATGCTTCCCAGGTTGTGAGGAACATCTGTGATCTACTTTTTCTAGTCCAGCCTGCATTGTAAAGTAGGAAAGCTTAACCATGTATCAAGCTTTGTTTCGTGATTGGGAATATTTGCTATGAGGTGCATTTCTCTGTGTATTTTGGAGATGATGTATGGATAAATATTATTTAATTGCTCAAATAGTACACATTATACCAAGGGAGTTCAGGTTCTAGTAGAAATGATGGGTTCTTTCCTCCAAATAGTTGTGGTCCTGTTAGTATCAAGACTATTTCCACAGATGTTGGTTTTATTGTCACAACTGTCACAACAGCAATTGCCACCTGCTAGAGGAGGTACAGCAGTACCCTCAAAACTGAGCTAAAAACAGTGGGAATCCCGAGGCTTTTCTGAACTGGTTTGAACAAAGAAATCTCTCATAAGTGCCTTCAAACTCCTCCAAATACAGGGTCTGAGCTTCACAAAAATTATTTCAGATTGTGGATGTTTAATTTACATGGTTCTTCCAGCTTGTGAGAGCTGAATTGTGGACTCTGAATGGACACATCCAAAAAATCAAACCCTTTGACGGTTTACCCAACACACAGCATCACTTGTACTTGAAAACTAAAGCCATGTGGATAGGATATGTAATAGCACAGAAAGAAAAAACAACTGCCCCTAAAATCAGCCAGAGTTTAAATCACTAATTAACTGAACTTCAGGTAATGCTTAAGCAAGCACAGTATTTGTTTGGACAATGTCCCTTACCTTTGCAACATTTAGTGTGGTATGTCTTTGTCCGAGCACTGCAGCCAAATTTAGGTTAGCAAGTTTTCTTCTCCTCTGGTAACAAGGGAGAACCCAGAAAGTGGCGCCTGCACTGGCATGCCTCCAGCAAGATGAAGGTAGAGCACCTCTCTGAGTTTTCCCTACACTGAGCTCTCCAGAACAACACTGATCCCAGCTCTGAATCCTTCCTTGGAGGCACTGATCTCCCTCCTTTAACTCCAGAGGGAGCCTTAGGCTAACTCTGAATTATCCCCCAGCTTGCCACCAGCAGTTGGGTTGTTTCACCTGTTATTGCTCCAGCTGCAAAAACCTGGAGATAAAGTACCCCAGCTGTCAGAAGGTACACTGGCAAACAGCATGTGCACTCGGGGCTATGATACATCATGGTGATCTTTAGGTTATTCATTCTAATAGTGTATTCAAATATATTTCAAGTTATATTCTAGCCTTCAAGGGTTCGCATGCTTGTCTCCAGACGCTGGTGCTTTTTATATGAATGTACTTGGGACACAGCTGGGGAGTTTTTCTAAACACTTTAAATCTGCCCAGCAGTACCCTCCTGGGCATTTCCTCCATCCTTCATCCATATCACAGGTCAGAGTATGCATTACCCCTGCCCTAGGTTAAGCACCACCTACCAAGAGCGCAGACCTGCAGGCATGTGCTGGCAAGTGCTGACTTGCTCAGCTGTACCATTAGATCTTCTGCTTATTAGAAAGTCTCTCAAAGATCAGATGCTATAATTAGTCTAACAACGAGCTGCTGCCTCACACCTCCTCCTAAAATGCCAGCACCGCCACTAGAGACCCTGTTTTCCCATCCTTTGAAAACTACTATAAAAAGAGGAATTTGCATGCTGTCAGACAATTAGGAACCTCTCTCCATTTACCCAGGCTCACATTTTGCTTCAGGTTATACATTTAATCTACAGGGACAGAAGTAATTTGGTACAAAATTTCCTGCCTAGGGCTACTCTTAAAGAGTCTGCAGTCCAAAACACAAGTAACGTAGGTAAATGCTGAAGTATTTAAAATTTCTAGCAACAGTCTTTACATCTTTTTTCCTTTGGAGATATTTAATGTGAAAGGCGCAAACAACTGCAGGAGCAGGAGCTGGCACACAGTAAATCTCCCCATGCAAGCTGGCCGAGAGCTAAGCTGGAGCCAGGCACGCGTGCTCCTCTTGCTTTCAAAGGTCTTTCTTCTTGGCTGAGCAGCTGGAGAGTTTTGATGGAAATTCCAGCTCAGCTGAGAACGATCCCTAGAGCACTCTTTGGGCAAGTGCTCTAGGCATCTGCCTCTGATGTAAAGACTACATCTAACTGCATCTTAGACGGAGGAGAGTCTCCTGTCATGAAAAGGCTTTGCGTGCCCGGCATGTCTCTGTGAGTGCCTTCAACACATGGATTCTCCCTACACTCTGTGTTTCTTGCCACTGCTCCTGAACAGTTGCACACTGGACATGCTGCTTTGCCCTGCAGAGCTGTACAGTTCTCCTGCCACAGCAGAGGTCACATGGACTGAATTGACTCCATCTCACGTGGCACATTTATCCGAGGTATCCAGTTAGTCCTTCCATCATTGCAGACCCTATTTTTAACAAATGAAAATACATACTATCATCCTGACAGCTATTTAAAGCACACATTTGGAGTTCCAAGCCAACATTTTTAGCTTCATTTCTTTGACTAGCTGCAAAACCATCTCCAAAGAAAGATTTGAGCAGAGGAGACTTGTGCACAGAAGTGCTGTTGCATGCTGCTCTACAGCTGGAGTTGCTGTGCTTGAATTTTGCATGTGATAGGGAGCATGAGAGAGAAATAATGCAAGAGAAATGGAAATAATTCCTACACTTGCCTATATTTATAGTGTTTTGGATGAAATGGTTTCAGTGCAGATGATGGAAGACATCCTGGGATGTGAGTGATCCCATATCATGACAAACAGTGTCCCACTCGACTCCCTTTGGTATCAGTGAGAGCGGAGCGTGGCTTTACAGCTTTAGCCAAAAACTCAGAACCACACTGGCTATTGGAAAATAACTTGTGATTGTTTGGGGATTGGAAAACTGTGACATGACTTCGTTTGCAAATGGGAACAATTTCAAGACACATTTTCCCATGAACTTAACCATCCTGACTCTGCCTTATTCTAAGCTGGAAGCTACTGCATAGTTAATTAATTTTTGAATTACCATTTCATTTTCCATTACTTAATTTGAAGCATAGAGGTTTTTTGTTGGTTCCTCTAAAAGTACAATGCCCATTTGCAGCAGGAAAGTAATTAATTGGTGTTATAAATGCATATACATCTGCACATAATGCAAGATATTAGAAGTGAAACACTCTAAAGGATACCCATTACCTGCAACTACTGCTTGGGCATTATTTAAAATACTGCTGACAGTTGTATTTGAAGAATATGCTTAGTTTATAACAACACTGATTAGGTATTCTATATGGGCAGTTAATATAGTACACTTCCATGTATCTCATTTGCTTTGACAAGGCAGTTTTTGGTGAAGCCAGTGCTGGAACAATTTCCTAATGACCTCACTGATGTTAAATTTCTCTTGATCATGATTTCTTCCAGACCTGTAACATCCTGAATGCAGATGACAGTTTTGACATTCACAAAGATGTAGGTTTAATTATCATCTTGATTGCTTGAGCTGGAAAGCCAGATGCCTAAATATCATGAAAGGTCGAGTAGAACAAATCCTGATAGTTGGTATCTTTCAGTGTTAGAATTGTTGCTTGGATGGGAAGGTGACTTGGATAATAACAAGTAATTCCTTTGCATAACTCTCTTCCTGCACAAAGGAACAATTGTTTAACAATGTTTAAACAAGGATTTGGTCCTAAAAAAAGAGGAAATTTGAACTGAAATACCAAAGACATGTAAATCACCTCAAATAAAAGAGAACAGAAAGGAGAAGTACCCAAGACACCAAGATATATAAAGATCTGATAGTTTTTCCCAGTGGTCCATGGCAGGTAACACTTTATTGTTGAGAGACTCACATAAAGCACAGCAAGCCCCGTCTTTAATAGCAGAGAATTTGTCAATATCCTTTGCCTTTATGTGCATGATTTATAAATCTATTTTCTAAAGCAATTTGGGGGTTGTAAAATCACACCATTATTTAGTACACGGCTCCACGTGGATTCTGGTTTATCAAGTGTTAGGTAAAGAGAGGGAAAAGCATTTGCTAATCACTCATTAGCTAGAATAGATTCAAGCAAATTACTGCTATTATGAGTTCTGATCCAAAGCCCATTATAGTTGAAAGAAAAGCCCTCAGAGGTTTCAACAGGCTTTGCGTAACACCTGAAATTAATATTAACCAGACTGCTGGAAAATTTAAATCTTAATTGACTATATGTAGATCAAGATACAAAAATTGCCAGACTATAAGACATCTATAGGACAGATCAAAATACAGTAGTGGACTGAAACCAGAAATTGCAATAGACACAAGGGACAGGAATTTTTGCGATTTTAGTTTAATCAACTACATTGTTGCTGTTGAGGTGAAAAACAACCAGGCTGAGTTTTTGTTTGTCCATCGTTGTTCACAAAACCCAGGCTTGCCCCTTAGCAGCAAAACACTAAACCAAATTAAAGAAGCCCTCCAAACCACCACCAAAAACGGAAGCAGAGCACATCTGGCAGGTCGGAAACCTCTCCCCCTCTCCAGTGTCCGACTGGTATCCTACTGCAACATATAGATATTTAAATTATTCATTATTAATAACTATGTTGATATAATATCTAAAGTATTACTGATGTTTGCTCAGACATATTATGTGCTTTGATGCAAAGGAACTCTTACTGAGACCTGACCATGTTGAACCATGTTGAAGTTATGGGACAGTTCTGATATAGGAAGTGAAGAAATTTTGGCCAGAAACTTTCCTACATGCATGAGTAAAAACATTGCCTGACTCTCATGCCCATTGACAGCAGCCCTGCAATCTGAGAGTGAGTTACTACAGGTTTAAATAAGCACAGAGAAATCATGACAACCAAAAGGAAGGAGAACCTCCAAGGAGGGGCCACTGTCATACTGCCGATAATTTAGCAGTTTTAGAAGAATTTCTGTCTAATATTTAGACACCTCATTAGCAGTTCAGTGCTGGCTGGCATGTCAAAAGATTTTGAAAAGCCTATTCAGTAGCTTCAGCTATGATAAGAAAAATGCTGGTAACCTCTGAACCACTGTCTTCACAGTGGTTTTTCCTTTTTCCTTTGTAAAGTGATTGTAGAATATGAAGGTAAGAGCTTAAGGGGACTGGCTGGGTGAAGGTCTGACAGCCCACTGTGGAAATTTTCAGTATACTCAGTCTTACTGATAACTGCTAGCTATCTAAAAGGCTGCAGCAAATCCTCCATTCATTTTGATTGGCTTTTCTCAAAGACCTAAACATTTGGAACATCCTACCTTGTCAGGGACAGGAAGTCCTGTCACTGATTCTTTTCCATGCACTGATCAGGCTCTACTTTTAAATCCCAGAGATTGCCCCAGCGGCTCCAGTTGAGAGGACAGTGCACACCCTTGCTGCTCAGATGGGTAGAAAGCTCTCTAGGCTGAAAGTATTTATGGCTGATTTTCCCCCTTTTGTTCCTTTGCCAAAATTGCCCTCTAGCTCAAATAGCATTTCTCCATCTGGCATTTACTTTTGATGTATTTCTAGAGAGAAATCACATCCTTCTCAACTTTCCTTTCGCTAAGCTGAAAAAAGTTCAGCTGTTTTAAGTCACATTGTTCTCTTTTCTCCCCAGACCACCATCTTAGACTTTTTCTCACCTCTTGCAGAAAAAACCCCATAATAACGCTCTTTATGTATCATCAATGATAAAATGATTATATACTGTTCCTACTGTTTTTATTCCTCCTTATCATGTCCTCTCTTGTGTCATTTCAACACAGTTTCCCAATAACAATCATCAGTCTCTTCCCCTGCCCAGTCCCTAGCTCGTCATTTACATTCATTAGTGTCTGTAATTCACTTTTCCCTGCCGTGTCCACTTGCCTTCTGATGTAGGCAATGGATATTTTCCAAGATGCCACATTTCCTCCACGAGGTCTTGGGGCTCAGACCTAAAATACCTCTGTTAAAACAGCAGCATTAAACCTGGCAGGAAGAGACTTTAAACACTGAATTATCTTGGGGTTTAAAACTGAAGTCATTGTCCATATGTGAAGCGAGGTGCTCAGGACAGAGCTGTGTCAAACCTCAGCACCTACTTTTGCCATGTCAGCTAAGCACAAAAAATGCTCACAAATGTCACCCTTATAAACACCAGGGAAAACCACTGGCAACAGCAACAACCAGCCAAAGTGCAGAGCAGTGCACTGCACACCTAACAAATTGCTTGTGTCTTTGGCTGCCCAGTGTGTGTTATGCTCCGCTTCCTGGGAGGATATGTACTCCTAGTTCCAGGGGAGCTGATGGATGTCCATCCCTAGAAACCTTCATCTCCCCTTCATCTGAGTAATGATGGAGCTGACGGGATGCCATATCACCCTGCGTGCCAGGAAAAGCCTCTCTGTGGCTCTGGGGATGCTCTACAGTTCATCCTAAAAGCCTGAGCAAATGTTCTGTAAAGAGTCATGTGCAATACCAAGAGCAATTTGTAGAATTAAATACGTATCTTGTTTGCATGCCAATTCTTTTAGGTTTACCATTCATACTGTATCAAGCATAAAAACAACCTTGAAGAGGCAATTGTTGAGTGCTATGCTAAAATTCGTTCTCATCAGAGCTGTTACTGGAGGACAAGAGGATTATTTACGCGGGTTTTTTTCACAAAACAGAGTACTTGTCACAGCTGCAGTTGTGGGCTTTTAAAAATCTAATTGCAGGCTTGAAATGCAAATGACTGTAAAATTTCACAGACATATTTTAAAAATACAGATTTCAACATACTACTTTCCGTTGCTTGTGAGGAGCATAATTTTGTTGTCTGGGATATTTATTTTGAAACTTCCCAGGCAGTCAAAACGACAAGTTTACACTATAGAGATGCAAATACCAATGCATGTAATATTAGGGACATATTTTGCATGTACTGAAGAACAAGTACATTACAGACAAGCATGCTCTCTGCAACCTTAATTCCCATTACTGTGTTTTAATTAATGCAGTAAGTTGTAAGTTCTTATCTGCATGATTTTTTCCTGCAGTATTTACATGCCAGGGCGGACCAAAATTTCAACAATTGTCTGGCTAAAATATCTGAATATTTAAAGCTGACAGGGATGCATGAGTGCTCAAAATCCTCAGCCAGAAGCCTGCAAACGTAAATTTGCCCTCAGGAGCAGTGGTTTGTGATGGTGGGGTCAGGTATGGGTGTGCAGTTTGGACCAGGCAGCTACTCCATGGATCCTGCAGCTGTTGGCTTGGATGCAGTGATGCTGGTGGTTCCTGCCTTTCTATTTTTAAAGATCTTGGCCTTCAATATTTGTGCTAGAGTGTAGCTGTGTACTCGCTAAAAAAAGCAGGATGAATCCCCATTGGTGAAACAAATTGCTTTCACTGAGAACAAAACCAATTGGTTATTAACATAACATGCCAGCAGGAGCCTTGCCAGCATTGACTTAGGCCTCCAGGCAATAATGCTGTGCAAATAACATTAGATTGCAACTAAAAGCCTGAAATTGAGGAACAGAAGAGTTTCAGAGCAGGTGTGTAACAAGCAGAAAACTAATAGAAGAGGAAGACATAAGAAAGGTCTCCAACAACACAGAAAGTTTTGGCTTCCCTGAAAAAATACCCCGAAAATTGAGATGGAATGCATGTCAGTGCCACAATCATTTTATGCACATCCATAGAATCATAAAATTATATAAATATTAAGGTTGTAAAAGACTCCAAGATCATCAAGTTCAGCCATAACCCTAAGTCTGCCAGGTCCACCACTAAACCTTATTCCTAAGCACCACATCTACAAGTTTTTTTAATACTTCCGGGAACAGTGGCCACTTCCCTGGGCAGCCTGTTCCAATGCTTGACCACACTTTCAGAGAAGAAACTTTTCCTAATATCTAATCTAAACCTTCCCTTACACGACTTGAGGCTATTTCCTTTTGTCCTATTTCTTGCTACTTCCAAGAAGAGGCCAACCCCCAAGTTGCTACAAGATCCTTTCAGGTGGTGGTAGAGAATGATGAGGTCTCACCTGAGCCTCCTTTTCTCCAGGCTAAACAGCTGCTCCTTGTAAGACTTCTGTTCCAAATCCTTCACCAGCTCCATTGCCTTCCCTGGACATGTTCAAGCACCTCGATGTCCTTCTTGAATGGAGGGGCCCAGAACTTAACACAGGATTTGAGGTGCAGCCTCACCAGTGCTGAGCACAGTGGGACAATCGCTGCGCTGGTCCTGCTGGCCACACTATTGCTGATACAGGCCAGGGTGCCATTGGCCTTCTTGGCCACCTGGGCACAGCTGGTTCATGTTTAAATCCTGTCAACCAGCTGTGCCCAGGTCCTTTCTGCTGGATATCTTTCCAGCCACTCTTACATGAGCTTGTAGTGCTGCATGGTGTTGTTGTGACCCAAATGCAGGATGTGGCACTTTGCCTTGTGGAACCTCACACCACTGGCCTCGGCTCATTGGTCCAGCCTGGCCAGATCCCTCTGCAGAGCCTTCCTGCCCTCCAGCAGAACAATGCTCCCACCCAGCATGGTGTTATCTGTAAAGTGACTGAGGGTGCCCTCAATCCCCTCATCCAGATCTTTAATAAAGAGGTTAAACAGGACTGGCCCCAACACTGAGCCCTGGGGAGCCCTGCTAGTGACCTGTCACCAGCTGGATGTAACTCCGTTTACCAACACTCTCTGGGGCCAGCCATCCAGCCAGTTTTTTACTCAATGAAGCGTGCACCTCTCCAAGCCCTCCACATCTACTATACCTGAAGGACTAACTCATTTTCAGAGATAGCTGCTCTGCAATTCCTCCAAAAATCAATTTATTGATGTCTGTCTCAGGTTGGGATATCCAAAACCAGGCACCTAAAATTGCTTGCTACCTTAGCTACAATCGTCAAAGGAAAATCAGAAATCATTTGATGACAAATGTAAACTCAAGGTGGATCAAGCTACAGTCTTTTTACAGGCAAGTTATCATGGATAACTCAAAATTTCTGTTTCTCCTGATGATGGGAGCTGCAGAGAATTTTTTGGGCGGTTTTGCTCAGTACGTTCTTTAATGCACATCAGTTCTTAGTCAGTGGATATAGGTAATTTCAAAGACATGTTTAGGAGTCTTAAGGATTTAGCAGAAATCTGATATCTGATATTTATACCGGCATCACATGCAGGGAGGAACTCTCAAAGGGATTTCCTGAGAAACACCTGCACTGAGCTGCCTGTAATTTTTTCACCAACTGGAAACAGCATGAGCTTAACTGAAAGCAGAAGAATCGTGATTCCACAGCTCTTCATAGAGTGTAGCAAATCCTTCTGAGTCACAGCTTAGGAGCTTGACGTGGTTTCCTGGTAGCTCTGAGACGAGAATTTCTGGTGCCCTACATCTCTGAGCTGTGCCAGCACACAGCTTGGGTCACCACTAGTTCAGGCAAATCTCCACAGTGCTCCATTGGATCACGTAAACTCACCCTTCATGTCCCTTCTGTTGCTCTCTGAATGGTGCAAATGTACAGCATAATCAGTTGCATGAAGGCAGAGGTGTAAATAACAATAAATGATTAGGAGAACATTGCAATTAATCACAAGAATAGAGGCTCAATGAACTCTTGTTGTCATTTTTAATGAACAATGCATAATTAGAGACACCCAGGGGGGAATTGTAAGCACTTGCTAGTGCAGAGATGTCAACTATGAGAGTATCACATCAAGAGCTTGTTCTCACCATTTGTTAGGCTGTTTTGAGATTTCTTCGTGAACTATGTGTCTCAGTGGTGGCTAGGAAACATGGAAGAAAATTAGATCCAAACTATTCCTTTGTATTTCTTTAGAACTGCATGTTGTTCCATAGGGTCTGCAAGAACTGTGAAAGTAATGTATAAGGAATCCGTCTGTGGCATGCAAATTACGGACATGTCTCATTGGAGGGATACCAAACAAAACACCTGCAACAGAAATTTATTTCCCTTTAAAACTACTAATCTGNGCTTGACCACACTTTCAGAGAAGAAACTTTTCCTAATATCTAATCTAAACCTTCCCTTACACGACTTGAGGCTATTTCCTTTTGTCATATTTCTTGCTACTTCCAAGAAGAGGCCAACCCCCAAGTTGCTACAAGATCCTTTCAGGTGGTGGTAGAGAATGATGAGGTCTCACCTGAGCCTCCTTTTCTCCAGGCTAAACAGCTGCTCCTTGTAAGACTTCTGCTCCAAATCCTTCACCGGCTCCATTGCCTTCCCTGGACATTTTCAAGCACCTCGATGTCCTTCTTGAATGGAGGGGCCCAGAACTTAACACAGGATTTGAGATGCAGCCTCACCAGTGCTGAGCACAGTGGGACAATCGCTGCGCTGGTCCTGCTGGCCACACTATTGCTGATACAGGCCAGGGTGCCATTGGCCTTCTTGGCCACCTGGGCACAGCTGGTTCATGTTTAAATCCTGTCAACCAGCTGTGCCCAGGTCCTTTCTGCTGGATATCTTTCCAGCCACTCTTACATGAGCTTGTAGTGCTGCATGGTGTTGTTGTGACCCAAATGCAGGATGTGGCACTTTGCCTTGTGGAACCTCACACCACTGGCCTCGGCTCATTGGTCCAGCCTGGCCAGATCCCTCTGCAGAGCCTTCCTGCCCTCCAGCAGAACAATGCTCCCACCCAGCATGGTGTTATCTGTAAAGTGACTGAGGGTGCCCTCAATCCCCTCATCCAGATCTTTAATAAAGAGGTTAAACAGGACTGGCCCCAACACTGAGCCCTGGGGAGCCCTGCTAGTGACCTGTCACCAGCTGGATGTAACTCCGTTTACCAACACTCTCTGGGGCCAGCCATCCAGCCAGTTTTTTACTCAATGAAGCGTGCACCTCTCCAAGCCCTCCACATCTACTATACCTGAAGGACTAACTCATTTTCAGAGATAGCTGCTCTGCAATTCCTCCAAAAATCAATTTATTGATGTCTGTCTCAGGTTGGGATATCCAAAACCAGGCACCTAAAATTGCTTGCTACCTTAGCTACAATCGTCAAAGGAAAATCAGAAATCATTTGATGACAAATGTAAACTCAAGGTGGATCAAGCTACAGTCTTTTTACAGGCAAGTTATCATGGATAACTCAAAATTTCTGTTTCTCCTGATGATGGGAGCTGCAGAGAATTTTTTGGGCGGTTTTGCTCAGTACGTTCTTTAATGCACATCAGTTCTTAGTCAGTGGATATAGGTAATTTCAAAGACATGTTTAGGAGTCTTAAGGATTTAGCAGAAATCTGATATCTGATATTTATACCGGCATCACATGCAGGGAGGAACTCTCAAAGGGATTTCCTGAGAAACACCTGCACTGAGCTGCCTGTAATTTTTTCACCAACTGGAAACAGCATGAGCTTAACTGAAAGCAGAAGAATCGTGATTCCACAGCTCTTCATAGAGTGTAGCAAATCCTTCTGAGTCACAGCTTAGGAGCTTGACGTGGTTTCCTGGTAGCTCTGAGACGAGAATTTCTGGTGCCCTACATCTCTGAGCTGTGCCAGCACACAGCTTGGGTCACCACTAGTTCAGGCAAATCTCCACAGTGCTCCATTGGATCACGTAAACTCACCCTTCATGTCCCTTCTGTTGCTCTCTGAATGGTGCAAATGTACAGCATAATCAGTTGCATGAAGGCAGAGGTGTAAATAACAATAAATGATTAGGAGAACATTGCAATTAATCACAAGAATAGAGGCTCAATGAACTCTTGTTGTCATTTTTAATGAACAATGCATAATTAGAGACACCCAGGGGGGAATTGTAAGCACTTGCTAGTGCAGAGATGTCAACTATGAGAGTATCACATCAAGAGCTTGTTCTCACCATTTGTTAGGCTGTTTTGAGATTTCTTCGTGAACTATGTGTCTCAGTGGTGGCTAGGAAACATGGAAGAAAATTAGATCCAAACTATTCCTTTGTATTTCTTTAGAACTGCATGTTGTTCCATAGGGTCTGCAAGAACTGTGAAAGTAATGTATAAGGAATCCGTCTGTGGCATGCAAATTACGGACATGTCTCATTGGAGGGATACCAAACAAAACACCTGCAACAGAAATTTATTTCCCTTTAAAACTACTAATCTGATACAGACATACCAAAGTTTATAGTAGGGAATAACAGAATACACAGTTCTGTACACCCAGCTTGGATGAAAAGCAGTGTCTGCACAATTCATCTCTGTGTAATGGAGTCTGATACAGCCTGAGACATTAGTTATGGTCAACTTAGATGATTCTTTGTGTGATTAATTCATGTGACCCACATACAAGGTTAACAGGTTTTCCCACAGATGTTTCCCATTTTCATTAATTGGATAAGCCATCCATTCTGTATATCATCCATCAATGTATATTTTTTCAGACAATTTATTCTTCTGCAAATAATTTTCCCCAATAATTTGCTTTTCTGTGGACTATCCACCAAATGATATTTTACTTCAGGTGTAGATTAAGAATATTTTAAGAGATAGAACCTTGCTGTTATTTTTCCAAATATGATTTAGGATGGATTTAATATATTCTTGTTCACACACAGATTTTTCCTTTAGAGTTCCCAGATTTCTCAGGGTTCCTAGACTTACAGAACTGTAGGAAATCTGGCACAGTCAAAATGAGTTCACAAAGGGAAAGTCTTCTTTAACTAATTTGATATCCTTCTTTGAGAAGCTCATTTGTCTTGTGGAAGAAGGAAAGGTAGTGAATACAGTTTTTCTGGATTCTAGTAAGGCTTTTGATTTTGTTCCTCATGGCATTTCTCTGGATGTTAATAACATGCTTCAGCTTTTGGTCAGCCCTCAAGTGGCCAGGCTGTTGGATTAAATGATCTTTGTAAGTTCCTTCCTACAGAAATAGTGTATTCTAACAATATATGTGCTATTATATTACATTGCTATAGTATTTGTTTATACATTTACCATGTACATAATATTAAAATACAGTTGTGTATCCATTATTTCCCAAACTTATATATGTACCTTTCTAACTTCTTATTACTAAACTGTAGATAATTAGGACAAAGTTATCAAACTTGTTTCCCTAGATTTGTGTTTGTTTTCAAGCTACTACACCTTGGATGGCATTCCTAGTAGACTTTCAATAATATTTAAAAGACATCCTGACATTTTGAAGAGCAGGGAAGCAAAGCTACCTCCAGAGTTTCCGTGAGATAGCTGATGATTTGATTTGTTTAGTCAGACAATACCTATAAGTCTCATACATATACACTAGTGTTCAGAGGAAGGAGAAAATTGTTGAGAGCCTGAAGTAAGAGCCTGACAGCATGCTTAAGTGTTTTTTTTCCCCTTGGAGATTACAACTTGCATGAAATGTGACACAAAATACTCTAAGCTAGGAGACAAATCCAAGAAGGCTGGAGAATAGATAAACACCACTTTCAAGGGCCTTCCTGAATATTTATCTTGTTTGGGATGTATCTGAGATCATCCTCAGGGTCAAAGACTCCTGAGCATCTAATTCAAGAAGTTAAGCATGGTTAAGTGCTTTCTTCCTCAGAGGTTCCCTTTCTTCAATTATGTATCTGAGAAGAGCCATCAGGCATTGCCCAAAGAGTTTTGTAAGCAGATGTAAGGGATAGGAACAACACAGTAGCGAGCTTTTGCNGCCACCTGGGCACAGCTGGTTCATGTTTAAATCCTGTCAACCAGCTGTGCCCAGGTCCTTTCTGCTGGATATCTTTCCAGCCACTCTTACATGAGCTTGTAGTGCTGCATGGTGTTGTTGTGACCCAAATGCAGGATGTGGCACTTTGCCTTGTGGAACCTCACACCACTGGCCTCGGCTCATTGGTCCAGCCTGGCCAGATCCCTCTGCAGAGCCTTCCTGCCCTCCAGCAGAACAATGCTCCCACCCAGCATGGTGTTATCTGTAAAGTGACTGAGGGTGCCCTCAATCCCCTCATCCAGATCTTTAATAAAGAGGTTAAACAGGACTGGCCCCAACACTGAGCCCTGGGGAGCCCTGCTAGTGACCTGTCACCAGCTGGATGTAACTCCGTTTACCAACACTCTCTGGGGCCAGCCATCCAGCCAGTTTTTTACTCAATGAAGCGTGCACCTCTCCAAGCCCTCCACATCTACTATACCTGAAGGACTAACTCATTTTCAGAGATAGCTGCTCTGCAATTCCTCCAAAAATCAATTTATTGATGTCTGTCTCAGGTTGGGATATCCAAAATCAGGCACCTAAAATTGCTTGCTACCTTAGCTACAATCGTCAAAGGAAAATCAGAAATCATTTGATGACAAATGTAAACTCAAGGTGGATCAAGCTACAGTCTTTTTACAGGCAAGTTATCATGGATAACTCAAAATTTCTGTTTCTCCTGATGATGGGAGCTGCAGAGAATTTTTTGGGCGGTTTTGCTCAGTACGTTCTTTAATGCACATCAGTTCTTAGTCAGTGGATATAGGTAATTTCAAAGACATGTTTAGGAGTCTTAAGGATTTAGCAGAAATCTGATATCTGATATTTATACCGGCATCACATGCAGGGAGGAACTCTCAAAGGGATTTCCTGAGAAACACCTGCACTGAGCTGCCTGTAATTTTTTCACCAACTGGAAACAGCATGAGCTTAACTGAAAGCAGAAGAATCGTGATTCCACAGCTCTTCATAGAGTGTAGCAAATCCTTCTGAGTCACAGCTTAGGAGCTTGACGTGGTTTCCTGGTAGCTCTGAGACGAGAATTTCTGGTGCCCTACATCTCTGAGCTGTGCCAGCACACAGCTTGGGTCACCACTAGTTCAGGCAAATCTCCACAGTGCTCCATTGGATCACGTAAACTCACCCTTCATGTCCCTTCTGTTGCTCTCTGAATGGTGCAAATGTACAGCATAATCAGTTGCATGAAGGCAGAGGTGTAAATAACAATAAATGATTAGGAGAACATTGCAATTAATCACAAGAATAGAGGCTCAATGAACTCTTGTTGTCATTTTTAATGAACAATGCATTATAATTAGAGACACCCAGGGGGAATTGTAAGCACTTGCTAGTGCAGAGATGTCAACTATGAGAGTATCACATCAAGAGCTTGTTCTCACCATTTGTTAGGCTGTTTTGAGATTTCTTCGTGAACTATGTGTCTCAGTGGTGGCTAGGAAACATGGAAGAAAATTAGATCCAAACTATTCCTTTGTATTTCTTTAGAACTGCATGTTGTTCCATAGGGTCTGCAAGAACTGTGAAAGTAATGTATAAGGAATCCGTCTGTGACATGCAAATTACGGACATGTCTCATTGGAGGGATACCAAACAAAACACCTGCAACAGAAATTTATTTCCCTTTAAAACTACTAATCTGATACAGACATACCAAAGTTTATAGTAGGGAATAACAGAATGCACAGTTCTGTACAACCAGCTTGGACGAAAAGCAGGGTCTGCACAATTCATCTCTGTGCAATGGAGTCTGATACAGCCTAAGACATTAGTTATGGTCAACTTAGATGATTCTTTGTGTGATTAATTCATGTGACCCACATACAAGGTTAACAGGTTTTCCCGCAGATGTTTCCCATTTTCATTAATTTGATAAGCCATCCATTCTGTATACCATCCATCAATGTATATTTTTTCAGACAATTTATTCTTCTGCAAATAATTTTCCCCAATAATTTGCTTTTCTGTGGACTATCCACCAAATGATATTTTACTTCAGGTGTAGATTAAGAATATTTTAAGAGATAGAACCTTGCTGTTATTTTTCCAAATATGATTTAGGATGGATTTAATATATTCTTGTTCACACACAGATTTTTCCTTTAGAGTTCCCAGATTTGTCAGGGTTCCTAGACTTACAGAACTGTAGCACAGTCAAAATGAGTTCACAAAGGGAAAGTCTTCTTTAACTAATTTGATATCCTTCTTTGAGAAGCTCATCTGTCTTGTGGAAGAAGGAAAGGTAGTGAATACAGTTTTTCTGGATTCTAGTAAGGCTTTTGATTTTGTTCCTCATGGCATTTCTCTGGATGTTAATAACGTGCTTCAGCTTTTGGTCAGCCCTCAAGTGGCCAGGCTGTTGGATTAAATGATCTTTGTAAGTTCCTTCCTACAGAAATAGTGTATTCTAACAATATATGTGCTATTATGTTACATTGCTATAGTATTTGTTTATACATTTACCATGCACATAATATTAAAATACAGTTGTGTATCCATTATTTCCCAAACTTATATATGTACCTTTCTAACTTCTTATTACTAAACTGTAGATAATTAGGACAAAGTTATCAAACTTGTTTCCCTAGATTTGTGTTTGTTTTCAAGCTACTACACCTTGGATGGCATTCCTAGTAGACTTTCAATAATATTTAAAAGACATCCTGACATTTTGAAGAGCAGGAAAGCAAAGCTACCTCCAGAGTTTCCGTGAGACAGCTGATGATTTGATTTGTTTAGTCAGACAATACCTATAAGTCTCATACATATACACTAGTGTTCAGAGGAAGGAGAAAATTGTTGAGAGCCTGAAGTAAGAGCCTGACAGCATGCTTAAGTGTTTTTTTTCCCCTTGGAGATTACAACTTGCATGAAATGTGACACAAAATACTCTAAGCTAGGAGACAAATCCAAGAAGGCTGGAGAATAGATAAACACCACTTTCAAGGGCCTTCCTGAATATTTATCTTGTTTGGGATGTATCTGAGATCATCCTCAGGGTCAAAGACTCCTGAGCATCTAATTCAAGAAGTTAAGCATGGTTAAGTGCTTTCTTCCTCAGAGGTTCCCTTTCTTCAATTATGTATCTGAGAAGAGCCATCAGGCATTGCCCAAAGAGTTTTGTAAGCAGATGTAAGGGATAGGAACAACACAGTAGCGAGCTTTTGCTTGAGATTGAAAGCCAAATAAAGCTCATAGGTGCACACAGCACTGCTTGAGAAGCACAATAGAGATGACCACCTACCATTAATCACCCTCTCTGAATTTTAAGGACTTCAGGCACATTCATTTTCAATTTTATGAACAGCCCAAACTCTTTTTAAGCAGTAGGATCACAACACTCTTCCCTTTACTTGCTGGCATCCAGAAATACTCCAACTTGTAGTTAGAGAGAAAAAAAATCTAAAACAGAGAAAGGAGGAAGATGTGATGTGCTATAAAAAGAAAAGCTGGATACAAGTAGTCCTTTCGATCACAAGCAGTCATCATGACTATCCACACCGTGTCAGGAGGCACTGCCAGGTTATACTGACCTCAAGAAAGATTTTGGAGTGGGCTTCCAATGCAGGTAGAGGTCATGCTAATGAAACAGAGCCAGTAGCAGGGTGACTGAACGAATAATGAAAACCAGGATTTTTTACAGGAAAAGAAAGACGTTGCTTAAAATTGTTGCCACCATTCCACTTTTGGATAAATTTTGGACTCCTAAATACCTACTTTTAGACCAAAGGGAAGAGAAAATATTTGACACCACTGAGGCAAAATAGCACTTTTTTTTGTGATTTCCAGGTAACGCATTGTTTTACTGAGGCATTGAACAGAATTGTCCCTCTGTGTATGTCTCTTTCCCTTTTGCACATATGCACTTATATAACCTGACAATTATAAACATCCCAACAAATGGAACATCCCAACAATACCATGGGAATGGTACGAAATCTGTGCCCACCCAGCTGAAGTGAGTGTTGCTGTTGCTATAGTTTTCTGTCCCCAAAGTGCCCCTCGTCTGTGGTGTTCCTTGGGAGGAAACAGGCAAATATATACAGACCCTCAGGACCAAGACACAAATGACCATATGGCTACATTTTGTAACTAGATACTAAAATTGCTGGTTCAGAAAATCACTAGCTTCCACAGCTCCTGCACGGTTGCAGAGGAGTGTGTGACAACATTAGGAAGCAATATCCAAAGACTTTTTCACTGAGAAAATACTGTCTCCATGTCAGCATAGCACCACTGACTTTATTACACTCATTGATTTACACCCCTGGACCTCAAAGAAAAGTTAGACTTAGTGGGGCAAGAATTTGGTAGTAAAAAATGAAAACAGCAAACAAAAAAACAGATGACAAATCACAGAGGAGAACAAAATGTTCATGATGTAAAAGAAACATCTGTTGTCCAGGTTATCCTTAAAGTACAGATGGTCTGAGCTTCCCCTTCATCTGAATTTGAAAAATAACAGAAAAAACATTAGTCCAGTGCAAATATAGCACTGTGGATTCTTTGTGCCCTTTTCCAACATTTTAAAAATTGCCCAATTGTGTTGTGCCTTTGTTGCACTGTTCAAAAGAAAGCAATGACTCTTTTTTTGGGATCAGAGTGGTCAGACCCTGACCAGATTTGATGCCCTCATTCACAACGACATCAAAGGAAACTCTAAACTGAAGTTGGTTTAGAGTGGAAGTTGGGCCATTGATGATGCAAGTCTCAATGCAGAACACTTGTGCTTTCAGTCATTTGTCCCTCTGGAATAAATAGCTTCACTTCACAGCAAAACCAGTGGCCAAATGAGAGGCTGCGCAAGATGCCCCTCACAAGGGTCTTCTGCTCTCTGAAGAGTGGGGCTTTGTAACGGTGGATACCAATCATCTCCACCTTTTATTTTCATGCTCTTGCTGTTATTGTCAGGTAGGAATGTGATTTATTTATTATTTTTATGCTCTTCAATGGTCTGGAGAATAAATACTCGACTGCAACAGGTTAACCAAGATTTGTAAAACATCCTGTGCCCTTTCTCAGTTCATATGTGCTTTCTCACCACAGTGTCTCAGAGTCTGAGTCGGGGAAGGAATCACTTCTTTGCCTTCACTGACTCACAGAGGAGCTTAGGTGAACACTTTTGAGCAGATCACTAACTTGTAGCTGGAAAGGTGACCACCTCACCTTCCTCACATCCCAGTGCTTGTCACAGATTAGGAAAATGGCTGGTAAACAGCCTGGCTCTGCCTCATCTTCAGCCACAGGGATCTTCCTGTAGGTAGATTTCCAAAAGTCTGCTAAAAAGTTGATTCCTAGTTAAACCATAGAACCAGCAGATAATGCACTATCTCTGAGATCAAAAGAGAGGTTTAACATGTGCTTGTGTGCTCCTCCTCTAACTCAGTTGGAGGAGATACACAGGTTCCCCCAGGCTCAAGATATTTTCTAACCCAAGCACTTGCCAGGATTTTCTCTCCTCAGATATGTGCTACTCTCCCCGGAAGAACAAGTAGAGGGTTCAACCTGGGACTATACTTTTATTGAGACTCTATTAATGTGCTCATGCTGATTTCCTAGGCACTGTACCTAATCTTCAGAAGTAGAATTCCTCTCAAAGAACAATTTTAAACACCTTAGTGACTCTCCTCCTTTCTTTTTGCCCTCTGGACATTCCTTATCTACTCTGTTCTCTTCATAGAAATATAGGCTTCCGACTCGGACACCTGATGGTAGATATTTATGTATCTGAAGGTCACTTTAGGAACCCACTGATTAAAGATGATCTATCAGTTTCATAAATACACTGCAGTCCTATCTGTATCTATCTGTGCCTGCAGTGATAGATGGAAATCCAGTAATTATTTATCTAATAAGTTCTGAGACCATAAAGGCTAGAATATATCTTACTGCAGAGGAGACAAAAGCTTTTCTCAAATAAAAACAATTGCAGCAAGATTTGACTCTGTGCATTATTAAAAACTTAAAGAAGCCATCTGTTTTCTTTTCATGGAGAATGATTTTGTGTGCTATGCAGTCATTAATGATGCATACTGGAAGAGTTTTCTATATTTATTTGAAGTGAAGCTAGCACTGAGCCTAATGGAACACCAATTATGGTTCCTAGAAGTCAAAATGCTGTGGAAATAGATAAATGAGCTACTTAGCTATAAAAAAAAAAGTTACCATATTCATGCATTCCCATATAGAGAAACACAGAAAGCAGGATGCGAAAGCCATATTTTTTGAGATGATCTTCTATGGCCTCTCCCTTCCTGTGTCTGTTTTTAGCATAGGTACACAGATGCCATTCACATATATTCTATACAAACCAGTAAGCAGTGTTCCATTTATAGTTTACTTGAGGAAGCTGACTAAACAATGTTTAGTTATACCTATCTACATGAGCTTACTTACATGCACGCAAAACTCTGTATATAGATAGACTTCGTAGAGGTTGAATTCAAACATGTGAAAGACTGAGCTATAAACACCCAGCTAAAGCAAAATCCATAAACTGTTTTAAAGGGCATTAGTGCTCCGAAGCAGTACAGTAAAAATAGATGGCATTATGCAGCTCAGTATATACTGCCTCTCATTAACTTCAGTACTGGCTCACATGGAACTCATGAAGCTAAAATAACACTACTATCATTGCCAAAAAAAGACCTCATGAGCTGGGAAAACTCAAATTTTGCTTGCATAATCAAATGGAACACCTCTCCTCTACTGTGTATGCCATATGAGAGCATCTTTACGTGTTCTGACACTGCTTTTCCATATGACACTGGCAGCATTTAGTATATGTGTCATCAAAGACTGATTCACACCTGATTCTGACACTGCTTATCTTTGAAACCATTACATCTCCAAACACCATAATTTCAAATTATTTTTTACAGCAGTTTCACGTGAAGTCTTCATTGCTTAAAAAAAATTTTAAAACCACAAACAAACAAGACCAAACCACAAAGAGAAGAGAAGAGAAACCCAAGGCTCCTTTACTCACCATCCTTTTTGACACAGGTTTGTGACCCCTCAGCAACAGAGGTGCTACATCCTCACCTGATGTGGCCGCCACCAGACCTGGCAAGTCACTCATTCTGCTGAAACATTCATCTCACAGCTGCATGTTGACAACTGAGTAAGACCAACACTCAGAGTTTGGGGATGTAATTCTCCATCTCCTCCCATATGTCAGCCCAAAATCTAGAATCATCAAGTATGTTTTTGCCTCAAGCATGCTCTCTACTCACTGACCTCTTCATCTTTACCTCCTCTTCCTCGTCCCTACCTCCTATTTCCCATCTCTACGTCTAATACAGTTCATTCAGAAACCAAATTGCTGAACTGGTCTCCATTTTTTTGAGGTCCCCATCCCCCTTCCCACGTCCTTACCATGAGACACCCTGTCTCCTGCTCTGGGCAGTTGGCCTTCTCCACCTGAGACCTTCTTCCGACCTCTGGGAACTCCTAGGCTTCAGACCTCAGCCTTCCTATCAGTCTTAATATCCCTGACTGACTTTAACTGAGTTTATATATGCACCTGGAGGGCTCTAAGGCTTGTGCATTCTGGAGAAAGGTTAAGAAAACCAGGGTGTAAAACTTTTCTTCATAAAACAAGCTTACAAATCATGTAATAAAGTCATGAGAGTCCCATGAGAGCATGGAATACTATAAATTGCTGAAGGCCTCTGGAAGTCACTGATACCCAGTAAAACAGACCTCAGTGAAGAGTTTTGTGAGCTAGCAAACGCACTCCCTCTCCATCAGAGGAAATAACTCACCTTGCAGACAAGACAGCACAATCTTCCCCCATACCTCACTTGCCCCCTGGACTGAGTTCTGGAGACCATCTAACCATCCAGCTGAGGCAAAGAAGAAGAAAGGAATTGCCTAAAGAAGAAAAGATCTACAATAATTCTAGAGGACTCAGTATGACGTGAGGAAGGACTCACATTTGATCTCTTGTTTCTAGTGGTACTTGCAAAGCCTAAGCAGAGCCTGTTGTGTCACCAGCAATTATTCATCCCGGTGATGAAAACCTGGGCTCTTGCTCTTTTGAAGCGCAGGAAGTCTTAAAAAATAGAGCTGTAACTCCTTAATCTGTTGCTGGTTTCTTCATTACTTTCTGAGGAAGAAAAGGGTTTCCAGGTTAATTCATGATATGGGTGAAAGAAAACACAAAAAGGGAAGATAATAAGAAGGAATAATTTCCCATCATTTCAGAAGGAGCTGTGGACTAAATGGAAAATGTTTTATGAAATTCCTTTGATTCTTTCTTTAAAGAAGAATTCTGATGCCCTGATAACGTACACCTTTTCAATTACTGCTTTGTCATCGGTGGTGTTGAGAGCAGGAATTTGAAACAGAAGAACAGGACAGGACAACAGGAATTTGAAATAAGAGAGGGCAAAGAGTAAGTTAGGCTGACACAAGCAGGGGCTCAGAGAAGAGCCAACCAATAGTATCACAACTCTTGGTCCTAACTGATAAGCGAGGAAGAAATAGCAGCCCAGAAATGGGCCTAGCTTCTCTTGTTTGCCTCACAATTTTGGAAGCATGACAAAAATCATATCTTTCAGATATAAGGTGAGATGGGTTTCAAGTTTCAGGACAGGCAGGACTAAACCAATTACAGTCAGACTCCATGAATGAGACAAGAGTCCTGAGACTGATTAGAGAGAGGCAGCAAGGGAGGTGGTATCTCTCACCACTGATAGCTGAGATGGAAGCTATCCTTGGGTTTTTAACCTCTATAACCTGTAACAGTTGGAGGCCATCTCTTTTTCTTGCATATTCCCTCAGGTTTTTCCAAGAAAAATACAATCTCCTCCTTAACCTGGAGAAATAAGCCTTGACTGGCATATGTATCCAAAGTCAGTGGTTTTCTTGTGAGCTAGAAGCTCTTTTCTTGTGAATGGTGCAACACTGCACTTCACGCTTGTCTCAGGTCTCCAATGTGTCTGCGTCCCACTGTCCAGTGCCATCAGTTATTTGAGAGTATGCAGATACACTCCACTTCTTATTACCAACAATACCAGAGCAAGAATGGCTTGAAGGTCGCATTGAATCTGGACGAATATATTGGAGACTGCCACCTCGCGCTGTCACTCTCTGGCCCAAGGAGTAGTGGGGTAAAGGCCGAACTGTTTGGAGGACCTCATGGGGAAGACATACAGGAGGAACCTGGACTCCTGAGTGTGTGTCGCTCTGGCTGCGATGTGCAATGCTTTGGGAATTAGTTTTGTCTTTTTCTCAAATATTTGCATTCTCCTCATACATGATAGAGCTTTTCTTTCCTTCCTTCCTTTCTTTCTTTCTCCTTCTCTCTTTTTTTTTTTGTCTTCTCTGTTTTTGCTTCTTTTCTCATGTCATTGAGACCATGGTAGTCATTTCAGCTCTGAGTCACAACAAGAGCAGCCTTCAACTTCTGTCACCTTGATGTATGGCTTTTCAGGGAGATTCAATTTAATATTTTCCAAGGACTTTGAAGAAATTAGTTCTCAAATCCTGTAGATGCAGCAGAAGCTTAATGCATCTCCTTATTACAGCCTCCCTGCTCCTAACTTGGGGTCATTGAGAAAGTATATTTCAAGATTTTCTTCTTTCATGCTACATCTTTTAATGTGCTTCTACTTCAGTTCAAAATGCTTTCTGTTAACATGAAATATGGCTAATTTTTTTTCAGCTTGTGTTGTACCTCATTTGGTGAAACCATATCAGCATAACTGTAAATGAGTTTGCAATAAATGCCCAGAAATGGATGATCAGTCTAAGGTATCAGACCCGTCCTCAGCATAAAACACCTGACAGTCCTGGGACCCAGACAACGTAATGTGGTCTCCTCTGAAATCTGATTAATAAGCTTGATGTCCCTATGAGCTGGAGGCTTGCACTTAACAATGACTGGGAGAGGCAGCTAGAAGTGAAGTGAAGCAAAGCATGGTCTGACCCTGAAGGGTAATATTAAGTATTTTGGTTTGCTTCCATGAACATCAGAATGACAGGATGAAATATTTTAATTAACCTAGCTTTTGGCTTTACAAGCTTGGTCCAAACTTTTTCTCTCTTTTAGAAGGAGACTTGCTCTCCATCCATGCTCTTCCACCAGATGTCTCTCCCCTGGCCTTTCCCAGGCTAAAATAACTTTAGCAAAGGTACTAAAATCTACCTTGGCAAACAACTTGCACTGCTAAAAATAATCTCCCCTATGCACTTAGCAGACAGGCGAAGACTATACAGAACCTGTACGTATTGATCCTGTCATTCACATGCCAGAAGTAATTGCTCCCTCTGAGAGTGGTTATAGATCTATACTAATTCCTGGTTTCCTCACAGCATGTCAGGACTGAACAAAATCTTCCATAAATCCGTGTGGTTTCTGGAGCACTTGGAGAACCACAGAAGTTGCTGGAGCAGGTCTGGCAGAAGCTGATCACACGGGACAGACTGTTCAGATAATAGTGTTGACACAAAGCTTCACAAGCAGCTGGAGGTGCAGGAGACACTCTGTTCATGTGTTTCTCTGGGCTCTCACAGGACTGCTGACGTGCTATGCAGAGCAGTTTGTTTCAACCAAGTTTTCATGCTCTGTGTTTTTTTCTTCAGGGAACTGTGAGCCTAACCTCTCTTCCCTCAGCTATGCTCCAGGTTCACCTACAGTTTCCGTGGAATTTAGAAACACCTGGAAATCTAGAAACCAACTGGTTTTTTTCAGATTCTGTTGAGACCTGATGAACTTTAGTCTTATCCTGGCTGACTTATGCGAAAGGCAAAAAGGCACCTGACGTCTCCATTCCCCGCACTGGACAGAAACACATTTTTCTGGTGTCTCACTGTGGCTGACAAGATCAGTCCATGGCCTGTTGCAATTCACTGGTGGTGTCATAGTGCATAAGGGGTCACCTGCTCTCGTCAGTGCAATGTGTGGTGCTGTTTCACAGTGATTATAGCTCTGAAACCTCCTCCATTTCTTCTCCAATGTCTCCACAAGTCAGAACCAGCCAAGCCTGCTACTGGTGGAAACATGAAGCAATTAGTATCAAAGCCCAGCTCACCCTGGCTGTGTCTGCAGAGCTAGACGAAAGCTGGACAAAGGCTGACTTCCGCTACTATAGGCAAATGGGAGGTTTATAGTGCCCTTACAGGAAAATTGTATTAAAGACAGTCTGAGGACTTCAGAACAGGGAGAGAGGTAATATTTAAACAAAAACATTTAGAAAATACTATTTTAAATCGATCCCTCCTCCCTGCATCCATGTCCTCAGGTTCAAGCACCTGTGACCAAAAGAATCATCCTCTGCAGCTCTGGCAAAACACCAAGTTCTCTTGGGTAATGCAAGACTCCCCTCACCCTCCCCCCACCAATGCCTAAAGCCAGAGTAACAAAGCCTCTTTTGAATGAATTGAAAACTTGTCCTTTGGCATGTTTGTTCTGACCCACTGAATCAGCCTTTCTCATGGGACATGGTCCCTGACACCTTGATGTGAAAGGCAGCAATTAGACAACACCAGGACAACTGTCAAAATTGCTGCCTACAACTGTGTGGCCACTGAGGATATACATTGTTTAACCAGCAACCACAAAGCAGGAGCACTTTGAACATTTGAAATCTTCGTAAGTGTCTACTACCAGAAATGCTTTATGCCATCATCTTACTTCAAGCCTCAACTGAGCTCCTGGGAGAGGTTTGGCTGCAGCTTATAAGGTAGGATTGGGAATAAAGAATTTACTTGGTTTTGAAATATAAAACATTTAATGTTGAATTCATAGCTGCCATGGCTGATTGGGAGCACTGACAAGTGGGGAACCACAGGACGTGAGGAGGTGACAGGTGACACTTTGATTAAGTAGCAGCCCATTCACTTTCACAGAAGTGTTGGAGTTGGAAGGGACTTCTGGAGAGCTGGTCCAACCCCCATGCCAAGGCACGATCACATAGAACAGATCACACAGGAACTCATCCAGGTGGGACTTTATGCCATTGCTTTTAAGAAGCTGTACAGGAAAGCCACAGAGCCAGGAAGTCACAAAATAAAACTCGAGAGAGAGTGAGAGACCCAGGTTCAGGGCCAGGTAACTCAAGAAATTACCTTGGGCCGGGTCTGTTGAAGAACTAATTAACCTTAAGCAATTCTAGTTAGAGTGGGGGAACAGGGCGGGTTTTGCAATTTAGTCTATGCCTGAGGCTCTGTAAATGCAAAATAAATGTAAGTGAAAAGGTCAAAGTATTAACTGGCATTTAGAGGGAAGAGATTTAGAGGGGTTCCCACCATTGCTGTTTCAAGGGTCAAAGAGATAATTTGGCCAAAACCAAAAAATTGCTGACCCCAAACCCAGCAAGCTTTCCCTTCACCCGAAAGATCAGTAATAAAAAATTCCTCCCTCAAAAATGCAGCATTGGTGTGATTAATTAGCATCAAAATACTTGTTAAGCATCTTGCAGTAAGGGAGGGGTTTTTGCTAAAATTTTGTATGAAGAATTATATCAAATTAATTATAGCCAAACATAGAAGAAAAACAAAAGAACCAAAAGATCTCGTAGTTCTATATATGTATTAAATTACCTTCCTCTGTTTTCTTGGGGACTTGGTATGCCAACATTATGATAAGAATGAAGGTGTTTTTTCTGGCAGAAGGATTGAAGGGACAGACAGATGGAGAAAGAGAGGCTGAAGTATACAGTAGTTCAGGTATGCCTGTCATCACTGAAGGTGCTCAGGTATCCCCCAGTTTCAATCACAGTGTCCCTTCAAGCCAGAGCAGCTCCTAACATGGCAAGGATGTCCATGTGAGGTACGTGGTCAAGAGACAAAATGGTGAGTGTGTATGTGCCAAGTACATAACCGTGCTTTGAAGCTGCTTAGCAAGAGTGTAAAGCAGTGAGGCAGAGGATGTATTTCATGTGGAGGACACAGGGCTGGGAGGGCTGGGAGCCTGGCATTTTCCTGCTTAGGTTGTAATGGTAATTGCTCAGGCAGCCATCTGCCAAATGTGCTGTCTTGCTGCTCCCTACATTTCCCAGACAAAGTGTATATGACTGGCAGTTATGGTGTTGTTTTTGTAGCAGGGGGACTTAGGCAGACACGGAAGGAGATGATAAAGTTTTGGTCTAGAAAACCACTGAAGCGCAGAACTGATGCCCATGAACAGCAGCATGTGCTGTCCCGAGGAGGAGACAGCATGGGGACGGAAAATGGTTTATTCACAAACATCAACGAAGACACGGCTTAAGTATAGAAGGAACAGTAGCCATCAAGGCTCAGATTGAAGTCCAATAAGCCCAGGAATTTTATTCTACAGGTACTCAAGCACAGAAGAACAAGGCATGTAGACGGGTATTTTTTAGAAGTGTCTCCCTGCTCCAACAATGTGAGACAGGTTGAAACCACCCTGAAGAAGATGGTGCTTGTATGTGCAGGAGACTTTAAGGACTTTCATAGCACTTTTTCTTCCCAGCTGCTTTTAGGGTCAAAGTAATATTCAAGGATTTATCATAAAATCATAAAATAATTTGCATAGGAAGGGACTTTTAAAAGTCATCTACTCCAGCCCCTCCTTAATGATGAGGGACATCTTCAAACAGATCAGGTTACTCAGAGCCCATACCAATCCAAGCTTGAATGTATCCAGGGATGGGGCATCTCCCTCCTCTCTAAGCAACCCATGCGTGTTTTGCCGCTCTTATAATAAAAAATCTCTTCACTATATCTAATCTGAATCTACCCTCTTTTTGTTAAAAACTATCACTCCTTGTCCTATTGCTACAGGACCTACTAAAAAGTCTGTCCCCACCTTTTTACAAGCCTACCAAAAGAGTAGAAACGTTGCAGTAAGGTGTCCCTGGAGCCTTCTCTTCTCCAGGCCAAACAACCTCAACTCTCAGTCTATCTTCATTGGAGAGCTGTTCCAGCCCTCTGATCATCTTTATGGTCCTCCTCCGGACTTGCTCAACAGATCTGTATCCTTCTTGTCTTGGGGACCCCAGAGCCGGATGCAGCACTACAGGTGGAGTCTCATGAGAGCAGAGTGGAAGGGCAGAATCACCTTCCTGATCTTGCTAGCCACAGTGCTTTGGATGCAGCCCTGATATGATTTGCTTTCTGGGCTTGCAACTGCACATTGCCAGGTCTTTACCAGCTTTTCATCCACTGGTACCGTGTCCTTCTCTGCTGGGCTGATCTCAATCCATTCATCTCCCAGCCTGTACTGATCCTGGGGATTGCCCAGATGCAGGTGCAAGACCTTACACTCAGATTTAGGGATATGTTCAATCTGCCCATAATTTTTTTTTTCCAGGATGTTTGTGCTTAACCTGCTTGCAGCCCAAGAGGAAGAGCTAACTGAAATTCCATGGTATGCCATGGAGTCTTTACGGCTTTTTCAGGCCATTTTAAAACAGTTACCACATTTGAAGAGATCGACCTTTGAGGATCAGAATATCCTGAAGCACTGCACACTTGAATTTATTTATAACTTCTGCAAATTGGTACTATGATAAATGTATGACTGCTGGAAAAGAGCTGAGGTAGGCAGAAGTATTTTCTATGTCTGTCTCAGAAAGAAAGTCTTGTATATCTCTTTGTACATGATTAATTGTTATTGCTTGAATTCTCATAGAAGACCTTTAGCTGAAGAACTGTCAGGTTATTATATATTTATTTAATTCTACCTCAAAACCCTACACTTCCATAGAAAGCCGCACACAACTTCTCTGAAGCTCCACAAGTCTAGACTTCTTTTGTTTTGCTCACTCTCGGATGAGTATAAATTTGAAGCTTTAACAAAAATATGTGTGTTTGAGCAGTTTGGGAGACTAGAGAAACAGAAATGAATGAAGAATGATGTTTGTGTTGTTACAGACCACAGAAAGAGTTGCTTTGTTTTATAGTTCACGTATGAGCTTTTTCTGCCTCAGTTCTGCTGAGGACCAGCAGGCTAATTAGTGGATCAATTGTGTCTTTATTACACTGATAAGTGCTATCTTCCAAGGCCAGAAAATGCACCAAATGTTCACGCTAATTGTCTAGAGTAACTGCAAGTCCTTTTCTCAAGTCATCTGGCCACAAGATAATATTCAATATTTATGTTCACAAGGTAAGCCTGGTGGTTTTCTGATGTTGGTCCTCTACATTCTCACCGGTCAGACCAACTCTGCTCATTCATCTCAGGGAAACACTTGTGCTATTACAGAATCACAGAATCATCAAGGTTGAAAGACACCTCCAAGATCATCTAGTCCAACAATTATTTATTAGTGATACATAGTTGATAGAGTTTATTCCAGGCATTTTCCTCTTCCTCTGCCCTTTTTCAATCTCTTATCAGGAGCTAGAAACTTGTTTTTCTTAACTTTTTAGTAATGTGCTCCAACATTTCCTCAGACACAAAGCAGTACCCTAAACCTGACAGGCGGGAGCAGAGGTGTTTTGGAAGCAGGGGCTGTGAAAAATACACCGAGGCTGGCAATGAGCAGCTGCTTTGCTGAAAACTTAGATTGATATGCTCCCACTGAAGACCAGAACAAGACCATTCCTACACATGGTTTGAAGACCCCCATCCCTACATCCCACCCTACGGAGGGATTACTGGGTTGTGAAATGTGCTTTTACTTAGTTTTGGCCCACAGGTTTCATCACGTCTCAACATTTCAGTCAGTCAAAAGAAGGCAGAAATTTACTTACTACTTTTCTTACAGATATTCATCCTCTCCATGTGTGTTATCCTGGAGGAAAATTAGGTGACCGTGTCGATACAACAGTCCTGAGCCTTTCTCTGTATCTCCATAAAAATTGTCAATCAACTCACATTGTACTAAAATTGAGATCTGCAGTGGTAAATGGAGTACACAGAGTACTCTTGGGCAAATGCACATCTCTGTGTCTGATCGTTTAAACTCCTCTCTCTTTCTGCAGTCATGGGATAGTTTCTCTTTGTTAAGGGAAATACAAACACCACAGACCATTGGCACTTGTCCTGTGTGGTGGAGTGGGGCAGTGTACCCCTTCTCACTGATGGCTTCCTGCCCTCTCCATGAGGTCTCCCTCCTTCCCCCGCCCCTAGTCCTGGCCGCTCCTCGAGTTCTCCCT